>VDFB02222017.1:0-33478 GCA_007258455.2 Sequoia sempervirens | reverse complement strand
ATCATTCCTATGTTGATTGAGTATCGTTGAGAGCCACTCTCCATCCGTCGATGGGTAGTACAAGGATTCAATAGACATCCTCGAGATTGACTATCATCTCTCCACATGGCAGCTAGAATGATGATGTAGTGGCGTCCCATCACTCCATGAGGGTCATCAACATCCGCTCATGATATCTCACCTCTGGCATGGTGAATATATGCCAAAGATCGACACGCTCTAAGAGTGTGACCTCATCTTGGGATAAGCGATCTCTCTATTTGCAAACTAGCTAGAATGCTCACCCTCTAGCATGCTCCTGAATCTCCAGGTACTCCTGCCAAAAAGTAACAAAGATCTAAATTAGAACATCAATATTTTACATCAAAAGTAAGAAAAAATAACTAAGACCTATGTGCGACACATAGAAGTTTGTGTGTCATGCATATGTCTCATTACTGTCATGCTTTCCTTAGAGACGATAGCATGCAAAGGAGACTAAAACACCTATTATGGATGACAATGCGATTTTTGGATGCAGGCGTGTGGAAAAGATGCCTGTCCACCTCACTGGTGGAAAAATCTTAAAATATGCATGAAAAATCACAAAGAACGAGAGTTTGTGGCCTACCTGGTCCACCTTGTGACCCTCGGTGATGGCCCAGTGTAGCTACTCTAGCCTCGGCTCCTCATACTCTCTCCTACTAGGAATTTTGCTAAATTTTCTGTCACAAAAGTTAACAATTTTCTCATGGTGAATAGTGAAAATGACCCTTCTAGGGGCCCACCTAAGTATATATAGGTTCCCCCAGGGCCCATTTTTCCTAGGACTTGTGGCTTCCTGGTTTCTCCTTAATTTTCCCCACTAAGCTAGGGGAAAACTCAGGAGGGGGCATAAAGGTTGTCTCTTGATCATTTTTGTTCTTGAATCGATAACTTTTTCTTGATCATTCCTCTCTCTGTGGTAGCTTTCTTATGATTTTTCAAGGCTGACCTAAAATTTGAGTTTTGCAGGTTAGGACCTTCAATAGTTTTTGGCGAACACTTGGATGTTGTTTGTTGAGCTTAGACACTGGAGGCACCTTCAGTTCCGATCAGCTCAGTTGGAGTAGCCACTATGGTCTCTTTCTATTGGCATGCAAATCCATAAAATTTAAAAACTTGGGTGAAATTTTTTCTATTCTACTTTAGTGAGGCTGATTTTTTCAAAATCAAGCCCACTAAAGTGGGGGAAAAATTTAATATCATAGAATTGCACCTAGGGGCAATTCCATATTTTCACATTTATGCCTAGCATTAATGGCACCCTAAGACATTAATGACAAAATCACATGGGTCAAAATTTCACGATTCTGACTCCATGTGGACAAGTGGTTGAGAAATAGAAGCCTGGCGACACATTTTCTAAGAATATAGGCCTTGGACAAATATATGGTGCGTAGGTGTCTGCATGGCGCACTAGCCTCCTATTCTTTTCTTGAGTTCAAAACACATAATCTGGAAGGTTGACCCTTGAGACATGTGTCCTGATGGTTACACTCTGAAAGTAATAGTTCTTTGTCACCCTTTCAAGCATAAAAACCTCCTTCTACCTCTCATTTGGAGGTTGGAAGAAATCACATTAGCTCTCTTTCTATTTTTCTACAACTTTGAGACTCCTCCTTTGATAGCAGTGCATTCACAAGAAAACCCATGTCAGACTAAGGTCCCCCCAGCAATAGTAGCAGCTCTCAAGCAAGCACTCAGCAGTGCATTTGTGTGCTTCGGAGAGGGCCTTAGCCCATGGGTAACGCTCTCTCTTCCTCTCTCACTTTCCTTTTACACACATTCTTCTACTTTTTCATGGTGTGGGTTCTACTCCCAAGTGGGTATTTCTTTCACCACACACTTATCGTGGAGCAGGTTCTACCCCCGAGTGGGTATTGCTTTCACCACACGCTTTATTTACTACTTTAGCATTCCTTTCCAACTTGGTTGCTCGTGGAGGTGGGAACACCAAAATAGGGTCTAACTGAGTCAGGCCCCTATACAACCACCCAACAAATTTTTCCTTGATCTTTTGTGTGTAGGTCATGAAAAGGAGCTTGAAGTGAAGACTTGAGCATCTAGAAAAAGGGTAATCTTTCCCCAAGCATTGTAGTATTTCCTTCAATATTTGGTTTTTTGGTTAGCTAAATATTTCTATATAGATTACCCCTGAGTCTATACATAGGATTTGCTTTTTTCCGTAGAGTTCTTGAGTTCTTTGTTGCTCAGGATAGTAGCACGTATTTCAGACGACAACATGCCACTTCGGCATCCTAGAACTATGTTGACCTCTTTTGGCCAAGAGCTCCCTCTTCTGGGATAGGAATCCTTTGATTTGGCTCTCTCATGATCTCTGATTATTTTCCTTGAAGTGTAACTGGGTTTTAGCTCTTTATTGTTTTATTATTCTAAGGTGTATAAGGGCAGTTCATTCCCTGGTGATCTCTCAAGAAAGGAGAGACCCATGTGCAACTAATCCCTCTTATATCACACAGATAAAGAAAGATACCAGAAGATCCACCACAACTTTCGCACATTCATAGCCTTGATTAGAGAATTGCAAACATTTTCAGCTCACTGCTTTCAAGAGTCTAACACATTGAAGTTCTCACTGCCCCAGCTTACTTTCACATGATCTCTCACATCTATGTTGCTTCTTAAACTTGTGGTGTGCAATCCTAAACACCTTGTCTTGTATTTATACCTTCTTCAACCTTAGAAACCTTCTCCAAGGTCAGCTACACACTCTTGATTTTACAAATTTAAATTAGGTTGGAAATTCAACATTCCCACGGTGGATAAGAAGGAGAGCAGACCAAAACCAACACTTAACCAGGACCCAAAACAATATCTTGGATCAATCACATGCTTCCTTAATTGATACTTATGATGTAGACCCAGGAGGATCAATCTCAAACTAATTGACAACCTTCCTTCAAGAGGAATCTAACAAGATTAAAATGATCATATAAAGCAATTCAATTAGTCCTCCAAGTTCAACAATCATCAAAAACACAATTTCCCAATTTCACCCTTCAACTCTAGTAGTAGTGGAAACCCATTTTTCAAGCCTTAACTCAAAAAATTTCCACAGGACTTAACTGACACATTGGTGATTCAAATACCCATTTTTGAGACACACAACATACCCAACAAGTGCATAAGACTCCTTTAGAACATTTCTTCCAAAATGGCCTTTCTCGTTGTATTGAAGCCCCAATTAGCCCTTTTTTTCAAAGGAACCCCTCTAAAAACTCACCACCAACCAAAGATAACCTAAAATAGTCTTAGGGAAGGTATCAAAACTTAGGACTTTCTAGGTTTTAGGACCCTAATAACTCATTTTGCTTCCCCACTCAAAAACCTCCTTGTAGCCTAGAAACCTAGGGTTTTTAAGCACCTTTATTAAAAGTACACATTGCCAACTTTACCAAGTTCAAAAAATGGTTCAAACACCTTTAGATACCTTTGCACAGGCTTTATAAACACTTACCAGGCCATTAGTTTCATTAGTTTTTAGAACTACCACCTTGGTTCCTCATTTTCTCATTGGAACAACCCTGTTCAACCTAGGATGTTACTCCAACTTCACAATCCCTTACTTCTTTAACTCCTAGAGCATTGAGACACTTAACATACCATATCTCATACCAATCCACCAAGCAATAGAGCAATGATAGTAGGTGGATTGGTTAGTTCCCCATTGGATCTCCTACAAAACCCTTGATTCAAGAAAAAAGGGCAGTCATTGTTCCTTACAAATTCCTTTTAGAAAAGTATTAAATAGACCTTCAAAACACTGGCAATAGATAATAAAAACACATATTCTCAAATTCTAGAAATATCATACCATAATATACCTGTACGGACCCGTACAAGGCTAGAGAAAGGAACAAAACACAAAATTTATGAGAAATAATAGGGAATATGATTGTTTTCTTTATTTCATTCTACTTTCCAACATTACAAATTATTTCCTTTACCTTCTTAAAGGTCCTCTACCTCAAAACCACCAACCAACTGACTATCCAACTACTTTTTAAATCCTTTTGTGACCGTTGGACTCAATTTCACATTACTTTCACAATTTCTTAACACCATTGGTATCCACCTTGAAATGTTTATATTATGACCCCAAGTGACTATAAACTGAGCAAAAACACCTAAAATAGTTCCATGGAACCTTATTCACATGTATTTAAGACTCTACTCCCCATATTCCTCAAAACTCATGATTACATAATGTTTTGCTTTAAGAAGCCATTTGACATATTCAACCAAATAACATATTCCACCAAAAGACTTTGAATCCTTTACATTAAGTTGGTATTTTTAGACCTTATTGAACATAAATAAACACAAAACACTCCTACATATACCTAGACACACCATATTGACTCCCTTTATGCCCTTCAAAACTTCAATCTTTCACAAGGTATAGGTGCTCTTGCACCAACTTATCCTTTGCATGACATGTAAACACTAGGCTGGAAAAACCTAATGAAAACACCAATGAAATTTGAAGTGCACACTTCTATAATAAGAAGATAACATGTAGACCACATAACATGCTTCACCATACACTACAACACATCCTAGATGCCTTCATATTCATCTACAACTACTGCAACAATATTCATACATAGAACACTTTCCATCAATCCATCCAAACTGTATAGACACACACAGTAACTCTAAAACTAATATTCTGGAGCACCAAACCATGAACGCCTTTGAAAAAACATAGATAACACCATTACAAGCCTTCTTCAAGATCCGCAAGACCTGAAACAAACTAGCTGAGGACTACATAGCAGATACATTTCTCTCAATCCATAAACAAACAACTCTGCCAGACCAATTCCTAAACCAGTGAATTCAACTTTCACTCTTCATCAAACTAGAAGCTATAATATAGGATATATCACCCAAGGATGTCCTTAAACAACACTTTAGATTCGTACAAGCATAGGATCAACACAAAAGAAATTTGGAGCACATACTGGAGCACATTCTGAACACACACAATTCTGACTTCACTATTTATTAATTTTCGCAAAAGAACTTGGTCACTCATCATATTAGCACACCTAAAACACCATAAAGATAGCTCCATGTACTCACAACATCTCAATAGTATCTCAACTATACATGCACAACCTACAATCACTTTTTTCCTTTCTCTACAACAACCTGTACTATGTTGACATCAATGACAACATTAATGACAACACCACCATACTCATTCATACTTGCAACACAATGTGTGTTTTTTATCTAAGGAGCAATCCAATTTATTTATTTTTTATTTACAAATGTAATAAATTTTCTTTTATGGTGTAGCCTATTTTTTGAATTGTCAAATGTGAGAAAAAGTCTAATTATTTTAATATAGATTGGTTGAACAAAAAGCTACATTTATATCTGGTGCAATATATAGAATTGGGTGACGTTATAGGTGGAAATCATTTGTTTTTATTTGTTCTATGAAATCAAAGTTGAGAGATGATAATATTTTATTTCAAGCAAAGGAAATAAGGAGTTTATTCCATTATTTTTTGTATGAGGTTTGTTATTTTTGGAATTATTATTTTAAATATTCTATGCATTGGAGTAATAAGAAAAATAAGGGTGTGTTTTATTTTTTGAGGTATTAAGGTTGAATAAATGGGAAAATTTGGTAAAAGAGTAAAGAAGGAAAAATATGTTTTGGAAGGAGAACTATTAGAATTTAAGCTATCAAATTCCAAATTGATAGCAGATTTTCAAGAGTTAGCAAAGAAAAAATATGAATATTTGTGTGAAAAATGTAATCTTGCAAATGAATTGAGGAATGTCCAAACAAAAAATGGAGAATCAGAAGATATATTGAAGTTGTTTGAAGAATTTCAAAAGAAGAATGATGATTTGGAAGAAAAGTTAAAAAAGCTAGAAGAGAAAAATAGATTACAAAATGATGAGATATCTAGGTTGATAGAGAAAAATAGTCAATTAGATTCGTTGCTTGCATTATGTCAAAAGGAAAATGAACATTTGAAATCAAAACCATTTGTTTGTGATGTTTCATGTGGCACAAAATATTTTTATTTCTCCTTTGATATTCAATTAGTTTGTGTAATATCATTGAAGTTGTTTTTGATAAAGAAATATTCAAATCTTGTTAATTGTAATTAGAAGAATATTGGTTTCCAAATCATGAAAAGAATGGGACATAAAAGTCAATGATTAGGAAAAAATGGACAAGGAATAAAAGAGCTAGTTGATTCAATTATGAGGCTAAATTATGAAGGTCTCAGTTATGTCACAGGTAAAGGGAACAATGTCAATGTTACATGTGTTATAGGTTCAAACAAATATGTTCAAGGAATGCAATGTGTTAAGTGTTCTCATTGTAACAGGACAAGACATACAAAGGATATGTGTTGGGATATAAATCCTTGTCACATATGCAGTTTTAAAAATATTTTGAAAAGATGCATTGGCATAAGGCATGGAAAAATGAATTTATTACAAAATATGTGTGGAAGAATTGTGGATGGAGTACTAGATTGAATTGGGAAAAAATTACAAGTATGTTTAAAATATTGTAAACATATCATTATTCACATATCAAAGATGATAATAATCAGGAAAGATTTGAAAGTTTGAGAAGATTGATAGATATTGTCTTGTAAGACGTCATGAAGATTGGAATTAATCTTGTAGTGAAGTATAGATTTGTTGCTTTTGTGGAATTTTTAGTTTTTTATAAGATGGTTGTAAATTTGGACATTGTTTGGTCCTAAAAATTAAATACTTATGGTTGGATTGTAAAACATGTCCTAGGATTGGAATTCAGTTTGATCAAGATTTTGAGATTATTAGAAATTATAGATAAAGGAGAGGTAACTATGTATGGTCATGGTTTGGAGTGAGCATCAAAAGAGTGACTCACGATGGTCATTTGTAGTTTTATCATCTTTGATTGTAGAGTTATTGTACATTAATGATTGGAGAATAAAAATTCACCATTTTTGGGAGATGGCTAAAGTGTTACAACACATATTTTGGATGTTTCTTTAAAATGTTCATTATGGGGGAGAAAACATGAATAATGACCATTTTTTTAGTTTATTATGAGGGAGTATGTAGGATAATAAATATTCCTATACTCTAAATCAATTTTTCAATTAATAAGAAGTTATGTTCAGGTGGCAGTAGTTATTTGATTGAGTTTTCTATGAACTTGTATAAATAGTCATCTACATCAATGATAAAATGAAGTGAGATTTTTTTTTTTTGAATAGGGGAAAAACAGGTTTTGGTGGGACCTAAAACCTAGTACAAAACGGTTTTGAAGGGACCCATAACCCTATCAAAGAAAAGCATGTTGTAAAGAGGATAAAATGCATACCAACTTAGCCCAACAATAACCACTAAAAGAAAAACATGACTACATAGACTGCATCATAAAAACAAGAAAGGGATTGAGATCCCTTTACAACCATGTTTAAATTGGGATGAGAAACCCTTAGATACACAAAGAAATTTCCTTCATTTTCCAGGAAACAATAAACTAGCTACTCGTGGATGACACCACTAAACCAAGAGAGATAATCAACTTAATGGTGTATAACACCACCAAACCCCTAAACAAAAATGTTGGAAAATCCAACAACCCCACCTCAATAGGGGAGTTAGAGAGTACAATAGACCAATAAAGTGCATCATCCAACTTGTAGCAACACCCCACCAGAATCACCAACCCCAACTCCATCTCAATAGGAGGGAGATCCCCTCCATAGGAGAGGAAGAAGTGAGAGCCCGACCCTCTAAATCCAACACTCTTATGCCCACACATGTTCCACCTTGATAGGAACCAGCAGAAGAGAGAACTCCCCACCAAACCTACAACACCCACCTTCACCTCAATAGAAGAGGGCTCCGACTCAAAAGAAGAAGTCTTCGCCTCCATAGAAGACACCAATTGTAGATTTAGAGGGAAAACTTTAGAAGGAAGGGAAGTCATAACCTCCTTTGGTAAAGAACGGTACTGCCCAAGTAAGAGGGAGAATGCACTTCAACTAGCAAAGAAAAAAAGCCAAAACATTTGAACCTTAAAAGAGAGTAGATACACCAGCTACAACATGACCTTCAAGCTCCAATACAAAGCCCCTTATAGAGCCCAAAACTTGGAAGACCTAGATCCTCCAACCATGTAACAATATACCACAGAGCCAAAATCCCTCCAAGCAGCTTCAAGGAGACCAAGACCCACACAACAAAAAAAAATAGAACAACAACCTTCAGAAATAAATTACATAAAAGGAAACTAGGTTGCTCCATAAAGGGAGACCACAAAGGCCAAGAGGACCAAGGGTGAAAACTATGCACCATAGCCTCAAAAATAGCACTCAATAAAGAGCCCAAGCCCACACAACTGAACAAGAACATGCCCAAGATTTTCAACAAAGAGTAGGGGGAAAACTTCAAGCTCCAAAAAAACCACACCACCCCCATCAAATAGGGGGTCTTCCAAATAGCAAAAGGCATACTCCCATCTCCAACACAGCTACCTAAAGAGCCAACACCAATAGGTTCAAATATGGGAAAAAAAAGAGGAATAACAAATCCCCACCGCTATCCACAGGAACCCACCAAGCAACCAAACCATGCCAGAATCCATGATGCAAGGAAAAAGGTCTTGAAGAAGGACAAAGAGGTGCCATCCTCAAAGTAGATGACTCCAAGCACCATAAACCTCTACAACCCGAAGGGAGCCTCACAATGCATAAGCCCAACAGGAGTAAAAAAGGACCAACAATTGTTCCCCCAAAAGACATTAGGAACTTTAAAATAAATGCAATGCAAAGGGAAGCCCATGCTACATAGAAAATACATGGAGGAATATAGAACAATCCATCCATCCTCCTCACACACCACCAGAGAAAGAATATCCACAAAAAAAAGAGGGTAACTCATCTTAAGAAGGGAAATAGGCGCATCAAAGAATGCCTAGAAACCCACAAAAGCCAAGCTCCATCCAACAAGAAATGCTTAGAGAGCACCGCACACCCCAACATCCCCTGATAAATCATCATCATCTTCAGAGGCACCACCCTCTACATCGTTGGATTTCAAACCTCTAGCAAGCCCACCCACTACTCTCCCACTCGTGCTCTCCATTTTTTTACCAAGAGATGATTGTTTGAGATATTTTTGTGTTCTCTTCAAATTTCTTTGTTTTCTATAATTTGTAGATGATTATTAGTGTTTTTTTTATAATTTTTAATTCCATCACATATATGAATGTTACATTGAAACAAAATATACATTTTTTGAAGCAAGAAAAAAAAGATCTTCAATTTTCCATGGCTTCAAACACTCCAAGCCAACAAGGTAAGGCTACCACCAAACCAATGTAATGCTCTCAAGTATTATCTTATCTTTCTTAATAGATTAAAGTGTGGATCCACATATATAAATATTTAAGCATGGTTAGTCATTGTTTTTGCAACATAAAAATGGAGCTGGAGTGAGAGTTTGCCCCAAATGGGTATTTTTCAAATTTTCATTCTATAGATTAGTATAAATATTCCTTTCCATGGTCTCAAGGGTAGTTCTCAAGCTAATCATGTTCAGAAAGGTACTCAAAAGTCAATACAAAAAGGCGGTCAATGGTTTTTCAAGACATTAGTCATGGGCATGGTTTGCAAAGGGTCTCGAGAGGGTGAATCCCAAACACTGCTCATGGGTAGTCAGTAGGTTTTATGTGGTTTTAAATCACCATTGGGGAGTAAAAGTAAAAGAACACCTTAAGCTGGAATATAACCTTATCTCAAATGTAAAATGGAAAAACTCATTGGTTATAGCTTCACAGCAAATCAAAAGTCTCAGTTGTCAAAACTTCTTCAACAGAGACAAATTTTTTTCTATGGATCCTAACAATATCATTTGCACTCCTTCCAAGTCAAGAAGTTATAAATTTAATCTATGCTACTCATCAATCATCCAACAAGGGAACAATGAATCAAAAAACATGCCCCAAAAATTGTGTTGGAACTTTGTAATTGTTCCAAAGGTTGGGTCATTTGCATGGTTGGCATTAAACAAACGCATCCTTACCTATGAGAGATTAGTCAATTTGGGAATATTTTCCCCCTTTAACTATGTATTGTGTGGCCAACAAGAAGAGGATGTAGACCATCTTCTATTAACATGCAAATTCTCACAATAGTGTTGGTCATTGTTTCAAAAAAAACTAAATTGGGTAACATCCCTTCTAGAGTCTCTCTTAGCAATTTTTTACTCGCGTCCAATACTAAATACTCTTTATTATCCTCAATTTGGGCAACAATCCCCTCAAAATTAATAATGTGCTTATGGTTAGAATGGAATAGAAGAATATTTCTAAAGGAGTAGCATACAATGGAAGAAGTAATATTCACAATTGAAAGATCAATTTTTGAGTTAGTAATGTCTAATGTATATAAACCAAATGGCTTAGGAAAAATTTTCTCAAATTGGGATGCAAACATTTCTTCTCAATGGGAATTGATTCATCCACAAAACCCTAGAACATGGATATTAAAAACCAAGCCCAATTGCAATAGTGTAGTATGGATTCTACCTCCATTGGGAGTGGTAAAACTCAATTTTGTGAGGCCTCTTGAGGGAACTAGGGTACATCTGGTGTAGATTGTGTACTAAGGAACCATTTGCATAAGATCATTAGTTCCCTCACAGTAAAATTTCCAAATGAAACAAATAATTAGACTGAGGCACAAGCATTACTTGAACCTCTAAAATTGGTAAAGGAGCAGGCATTGAACATATTTGGACTCAGGGGGATTCTATTATCATAATTAGTGTGTGTAAGCAAAAAAACTTAGTTGGTTATTAAGTGTCATTCTAAATCAAGGCAAAAAAATATTACAAGGTTTTGATTCTTACCAATTCTCCCATTGTTATAGAGAGGGTAATAAAGTATCAGATATGTTGGAAAATATGGCTTTTGACCTAAACAATGTGGTGCTACAAATTAACCAAACAAAATTTACTATCTTGCCCTGAGGTGTCTAGCCAACAATGAATTGCATCCCATAAAGGGGAGTTGATATAATATTATTATTTTTTAAATGTGTAGGGCCCATGGTGTTGAGTTCCAATAGTAGTATTTGCGTCCAAGTTTCTATTGTTATCTTCAACACAGTGTAAGCATCATACATTAAACATCTTGGGATGTGTTGGTTACCAGCACCATTAGTTTCCTTTTGTAGCAATTAGGTGTGATTCTCCATAGTTGTAATACTGACTATCTTATTCAACCTTCATCTTGCAGATGTGTGGGCCCTTGGTAGGGCATTTACCTCTTTCTACAATCCCTCTTGCAACTTAAGTTCAAATTTATTGAATTTGTGTAGTTCATGTCAAGCCCTGAAGCTTAAGTTTAAAGCGTAATGGCTGACGTGATGCACATTAAATAAAGTGTCTCAACTTGATGAAACCACCAACTGAAAATTTTAGTATGGCCAAGTGTTTGGATGTGATATGACACACACCTCACTAGTTAGACAAATGGTTTGTAGATTAGCAAGGTGGTTGTGGTGTACTTTAATGTTGAATTGGAAAGTGTTAAAATAATTGAAATAAATATCCTTAGAGTGTCCTCAGTACTTCTCCTACTAGGGAGTGAATCTAGAGATGATTTCCTCTCATGTGAAGTATGAGAGGATGAGGCAGCTTGCTAATTTAAAGTGGAGGGGTGACATCATTTCCATTATTTTCATAGTTGCCTTAAGAACCTATTGATAATGGATACTCCTATTCATCCCACAAGCTCACATCACCAAATGGATTTTGTAGGTGACACATTCGACCAACAATTGAAGGTGATAATGAAGCACCCCAATGGAAGGGACTTGAAAGTGGTTAAGATGATCCTTGGATCTGGTTTCTTGATGAAATATGGGCATTATAAAGCAAACACAGATATCACTTCTCGTTGTGTGGCCTCCCTCCTTAAGAGAGTAGAAGGATGATGCAAAGAAGGGGAAGAAGTTACATGATTGATACAATATTTCACAACAATGGGTTCATTCATCTTTCAAAGTTCAAGACTCTTCCAAAATGGAACATACCCCTCAAAGGTCACAAAACCCCAAATAAGGAATCAATTCCTCAAACCCTCTACTCAACACTTGAGACACTTCATAAAAGGTGGAAATAACATGTGTAGACCAACAATGGCTCTCAATAAATTTGGACTCCCAACCTACTCAACATTCCTTCACAAATTGGCTATAACCCTTATAGCCCTCCAAACTATCCTTTCCTACCATAACATGTGAAGAAGATTCTAATTCAAAACCTGAAGGAAAATTTGAGTACCCATTTGGACATTCTTTAACATAATAATAATTTAGGTAGGGTTGTTTTGGAACACAAGACTCAAATTTTGACTATCCTTCTACCAATTAGGCCTAAAAGGGAAAATTTAGGATTGAGTGCACTAGGGCTTGATCACAAAAAAGGATTACAAAGATATTCCAACCAATTCATGGCTCTGATAGGGTCCTCACACATCCGATGACCTATTCCACTTGCCAACAATGCACTTCCCAACTCTCCTAGCATAATTTGCTACTCCTTTCATGGCTTCTTGGTCTAATACATGGAGATATCAAACCTTCAATTCAACCTAGCACGTGCCAACCATCTTCCCTACTCCTACAACTTTGGGGAAACAAAATCTATCCTACTCCAAGACATTTCATCGAGTTTGAGGCATTTTCACTGGTGTAATGGAGAGAATCATTTTATTCAGTCAGAGCCCACCCTAAGTAGCGTTTCAAGCGGTTTAGAGTAAAATTGCTCTAATTTGCTTCAAAGACAATGGAATTAGGTGCTATAAAAAGGAGAATTTAGGAGATTCACTGCTCTACAGATTCAAGCAAGTTTCAGGCCATGGGAAGGTCATACACGTCCGTACTATTCACCAGTTTAGCAAAGAAAATGTTATAAATGCAAAAAATAGAGTTTTTTATTGATTCCAATTTCAAACTTCAACATCCAAAAAACCCCTTCAATCACACAACCACTTTTCAACTTATAACGTTTCATATTCCAACCAAACTTCAATTTGACAACAAAATGAAAAAACTTGTTCTTACAACATTATGCAACTTGGCATTTTTTGCAACTAGACACTTCTATTCACCTAATGACCTAACTTAGACTCTAACACACCTAAAATGGTCTTCTTGGACCTTACTACATGAAAACATTACAAGACAAAACAAAATTCTAACTCTAACCCTTGTTTAGGCATGAAAACCTATGGTGCCCCTACACCAAAGGAGATGGTGCGAGAGTTGGCTTTAAAATTGTTTGAGAAGCACATCCTTAGAGGGATGGAGGAAACACTGGATGTGGCAAGGATTGGGGTTGGTGTCTCGAGGACAAGGGATATCCAGAGTGTGTGAGGGTACAAAGGTGGAATGGCTTTCATTCCTTGGAAACTTTTTCATAGTCTTGTTGTTGCAACATAGAGCTTTGACACACATGGGTTGCAATTTCTTAAAGAAAGTGAATAATCTAGAGAATATGGCCAACTTCCAATATATAGTGGATTTATATGGTGCCCCTAATGTGGTGTAACTATATTTAAAAAAAGGGACAAAATCAATCGAAGCATTTTGGGTTCATAGGGATGAAATTGTTTCAAGTCTCTATGCATGGGTGTAGGAAGTTTACAAAGCTATGTCTACCCTAATTACACATGAACCCACTCACCTATTCCTTCATCGATGCCACTAACAAAGGAGGATTTCACTCAATATTTTGCATAAAATTTGTTGTGTCTACGATTTTTCTTACTTTCTCTTATGTGAGGCTTTTGTTTTGGCTTTCATACATAAATCATCTGGTTGATGGGGAGTTTTATTTTGGCCCCCAAGCAAACTCTATTCTGTAATTTTATATATTGATTTCATGTAATTTTATTACTTTTATATTTTAGGCTTAATTCCTTTTATCCAAAAAAAATTAAGCATGGGTTTGGGGTACAATGAAGAACATACCATGCACACATGGTTTCGTCATGCAAAATGTAATTCCTCTTACGTTTACATTCTAATACTTATTTTGGACTTAGACTTGTGGATCAATACTTGGTTGTTGTGAGTTAAAGTAATCTCAATATGTTATTTTGTATTAGCACCAAGACCATGGTGCATATTTTGAGATACTTGAGTTATCATTACATTTATGCTTGGACAATATCCTTACTCATTTATGTTTGTTTATATATATGGATGTGTAATATCATTTATGTTGTGTGTCAACATTTTCATGGTAGTATGACATTCTAGATGTATTGATTTATACTTTGTATGATGTTGTACCTTTTTGGGTGATTAAGTTTTACTTTGTATATTTTGTATATGTTGCAGGTATGCTCTACATGTGTGTTGAGTGTGCAGATATAGGGTATTTATGTACCTAAATATGTAGGTTTGAGTTATCCCTGGTGGAGATTATTTCAAAGCTATCACATTGGGCCTTTCCATTGCTAATACTTGATCATACTTGATTTGAGTAAATGATGTGTCATGTTTGACCTTGTGTTAACCCATATTTGAATCAAAATAGATTCCAAATTTCTTTCCTATTGTGAGATACTAATTTTTTCATGAATTAATTTGATGATGTAATTGCTTTGTTGATCGTAAATATATTTTGAAGAATTAAAATCTTGTATATCATCTAGTGAAATTTTTTATATTTATGGATGTGAAATGTGATTTATGTTGTGTGTCAACATTTTCATGGTAGTATTACATTTTAGATGTATTGATTTATACTTTGTATGATGTTTACCTTGTTGGGTGATTATGTTGTACTTTGACTAGTTTATAGATGTTGCGGGTACACTCTACATGTATGGTGAGTGTGTAGATATAGGGTATTTTTGTACCTAAATGTGTAGGTCTAATTTATCCCCAATGGAGAATATTTTAAAGTTATCACATCGAGCCTTTCCATTGTTAATACTTGATGATACTTGATCCAATTAAAAGATGTGTCATGTTTGACCATGTGTTAACCCAAATTTGAATCAAAGGTGATTCCAAAGTCCATTCCTATTGTGAAATACTATTTTTTGCATGAGTTAATTTCATGGTGTAATTTCTTTATTGATCATATGCAGATTTTGATGAATTAAAATCATGTATATCATCTAGTGAATCATTTTTTTGAATTTTGAGAAAAAAGAAAAAATAAGGCTAAATTAATTATGTTGGGAATATGTAATTAGATAGGAATGCATATATTTGATTCAATCATTCTATTAAATACAATATTAAAGTAATGTTGAATGCTCATTTTGACTTAGTTGCATCTTAGAGAAATAATAAGGAAATAAGGATAAAGTAAAATAAATTTTGAATTTTGAAAAATAGGTAAAAATAGAATATAGAAAAAATAAACTTACACATTTGGTATTATTCATATTTTTGAAAGAAAGTGCTCTCCAAAACCCTCCCTTTGTAAATTTAAATTTTGGGATATTTTCACTCATATTAAATTGGGAGACTTGGGGGTGGATTGAGTTGGATTGCCAAAGAGTATTGATTGTGTTTGTGATCTGCATCCCTTCAAGTTGACAATTTGTAAGTTCTTGTTTTTTTTTTTCTTAAGTTCTTTAATTTGGATGTCATCCTTACCCTCAAGGGAGCATAAGATTTCCCTATTAGTTGCAAAATTGAGCAATTATATTAGAGTTGTACCTAAAAAAAAATTCTACCTTATCCTTTATGTGTTGATGTTGAGTGACTCTTGTATGATGTGTATTTTGTGTGTATACTTTTTGTTTGGTGTTTGTGTAATCCTAATCCCATGTTTTTGGTGTGTGTGATTATGACTTGTGTGACTATTTCCTAGCATGATGCAATGTACCTAAGGGTTTCACATGGTTGGGTAGTATGTGTAACATCTACTATATAATCACTAGTAAATTGTGATAGTTAATAAGTAAAATAAATATATTCAAAGTCACATGAGTCAAACACTTTGACTATTTTTTCCGTATCATATAAAGTGATGTAATGACAGAGGATTCACAACTCAACTTGAAAAAAGAACTCAAACAAATTTTGTTGTCCTTTCAATTAGGACACACCTTCTTTCTCTAAACTCTTGATTTCAAAACTCTCATAAAAAACTTCAAATAATAGAGACCAAAACCAATTTCCAACTCAAACATCTCAAATAAGAGAACTCACAAAAATGGACTGTTCTAACCGGCCTAAATAGGCTTCCATTGTTCATTATATCTTGCTCTTGCAACAATTTAAAGTCTCTCTTGTCTCCCAATGTGATTTAATGGCATTCAAGACTCGACAATTGAACCTTCTTCAAAGTATTTTATGACCACTCAAAATGGAAAACAACAAACTTTCCAAATACTATCTTAAATAGGACTGTGATAACTCTATCCCAACAGGACAATCAATGAACAAAGGTCTCAATTTTATCAATATACCAAACCAAGTCAAGAAGTGGACTCACATACCCCCAATCACCTCTTTAAATAAATATAACTCAAGAAGGACTTAACAATCACAGTCAAAATTCATAAAATCCTCTATGTATTCTAGTTTTACCAATCTTTTGCAACAATACAAACCTAGGGCTTATTGATTTTGATATCTCCAATCTAAAAATATCTTAACCAATTGTTCAAGAATCTTTATTTAGACCTGCATAAAATTATTTAATCACCAAAAGTCCTTTTTAATCATTTCTTTACCAAACCCTAGGTGTTAACTACTTTGATTGCTCTATTTTCAGACTATCACACAAAATTTCCAGTAAAAACTTCAATTTACCCACACTTTAACTCTGAGAATTTAGTTTGAAAACTTAGGAATATATATTACATGCCAACAATAATCTTCCCACAAAATATTATCAATTTCTCGTGGTTAAATTAAGAGAAACACCAAATTCCAGGTCACTGTTTACCCTAATAGGGATTTTTTTAATAGTCTGCAGTAAATTCACCATAATTGGAACAAATATAAACCAAATTGCATGAGAAAAATTAAAAATGGAAGTTTATTGATCCTAATATCACTTACAACCAATGAGAAACCACTTCTTTCTGATATAGGGTCGTACATAGCAAGAACACGGTGATTTTCTATGAAAAGAAGTATAAAAACAAAGCTTTTCATTAATTTTATTCAACTACTCAATCACCCATGCTTGTACAAATGGTTACAAGGCCTTTTAAAGGAATCTTACACATGACTTCAATTTCCAACTACCTCCTAATGACCTAAAGCTCAAATGACCTTTCACCTTCCTACTTTGCATCTTTTTGCATTTTCTGCAATTTGTATTGACAACTTTCACATTTTTCTACAAAATATAACATAATAAGCCTCAAATGACCTCCTAATGACTTTAACACATGAAAATTGACCCAAATGACCTTATTAAATCTTTGGAACACCAAGATTGAATTAATCTTTAAAATTTTCTCCAGGGAGGCATGATGTTGTCAAGATGCTCTTGCATCATAAAAAGATGATTCTACAATCATTATAATTTGTACAAGTCAATTTACCATACTTTTGCATAACTATAAGTTGCAAAAACTTTACATTTTGAGTATAGGCATACACACACATCATGAAACCACACTAAAAAATTGTGACATCCTTCTCCCCTAAGGATAGTCATGTATCAGTGACTATGTATTAATGATTTTCACAATATCAAGCATCCAAAATCAAAATTATTCTACATCATTAAACCAATATGCATGATTCATACCTTTGTAGCTTGATTAATTGACTAGGTTGCCTTGAATTTCTTGACAATGCACCTAACATGGTCTTTAGGTCTAACCACCAATTAAACTCTTGCACTGATGTTAGCTTGTTAACAAAAGATACCATATATCATGGATTTCAAAAATGGCTCATTTCAATATCTAACATCATTAAATGAAAATAAATCATATTAAAAAATTTAATAACTCACTTACATAGTCATATAATTGAAAGTATCATTAAGATAGATCACAACTTGGTCATACATGAAATACACATCTTTCTTACCTAATATCCTTGGACAATGTTAATTATTCATCACCTTGGAGTAAAGCTACAAATAACTATATTAATATAATATACTCATTCATACCATGTAAATGAAACTTTTGAGATTCAACTTACACTCAAATATTTGGATCACCATTTTTCTTATCTCTTTAAGCATGGTCAGTTGTTATAGCACCAATTTATCATCTCCATCTATCCCTTTATTTTACTATAATTTGGAAAAATAAAGCATCTATATTTCATTAAATGAGAATCAAGTTATCTTCCAAAACTTTCCTGCAGTCACACATATTAGCCTACTTGAAAGAATATATCAATTAATAAGTTCTTATCATGCATTTCTTCTCTCATGTGACACTATAAATGTTTCATGTATCATTCATCACTACTTGTATGTGACCTAAAGAGTTAGTGAATTAATACATTCATCTTGTCAATCATGTGACCTAAATATTAATTTCATATTGTCATTCATGCCATATGTCACCTAAACAATATGTCCATCTTGCCACGACATGTGTGAAATCTATGTTACCATGAATTAACACTTGTAACTATTAATGCTTTCTATCACAATATCCATGCAAATATACCGTTACTCATGAATTGAATCAAGTTTTGGCCAAAGCATTTTATTCTTTATTTATTCCCTCAAGATAAACTAAGAGCCACTTAGCACCTTTCTGACACATGCCCCTCTTTTTTGTAAAGGGAATCCCAAATATGTTTATCTTATCATACAAACTTTCTTGTACTTGAACATATATGAACAATTTCATTATATTTATCATTCATAACCAAACCATAATTCCTCCTTGGTTCACTATCAATGGTGATGTCATAACAAGCATCTCATAAACAAAATAACCGACATCATAACTCAATTGTATCAAAATGAACTTGTCAAGAATCTAAAATATCGGAATGTTGAACACACTGAATCCATAAAATCACCATGAAGAATATCATGGACATCACAAGTAGGAGCATTGAAACAATCAACACAGCGTCATATAATGAATATGACACAACTTTGGAAAAGGTGTCACAACTATAGCATCTAAAGAAGCATCTTAAGTATCCCAATAACAAGCAAAAACAAGGGATTTGCAACACACCACATAGGTTTGGACACTTTCTTTTGGAAATAGTGGTTATAATCATTAATATGACTACCATAGGAAGAACATTAGCATAAGCCAAACTAGAAACTTTCTAATTGCAATGACCACTATAGGAACCTATTGGTTATTTTATTTGAACCAAACTTAATCTTACCACTTACCTATGAATCTTCCAAAATCCAATGACTAGCAAGGATAAGGATTGGCCAACAAACAAGTAAGGATCTTGAGGCCCTTACTTCTACACTTTGGGCTTTGTGAAACCTAGGAGGGTAATCTATATTATGTTCATATGATATTCCTCTTTCATTTGATCAAGAACATTGCAACACATAGATAACTCTCACATAGAGGCTCAACTAAGAAAACATATCAAATAAATTGACTACTTCTTCACAATAGTTCACATTAGGAGCATGAGAATGGTAATGCCTAATGTAATTGTGATCCATTTCAAAGAATTTGACTTAATGAATGGTTTGTTGTTGAATTAATCAACACGATACAATACAATTACCTCACTTAGACCAATGCCTCATCCTTGGAATGAAGTCAATTCTAACATCCACATAATTTGATAGCAATGTTCACACATGGCATTATTCAAAGCTTTGAGAATATTGCATTAAAGTATTTCAACATTGTATCTCAACCATCACTTCTTACTAGCATCCTAGCACTCAATTTAATACAAACCTATATCTCTATTCAAGCATTTACATCTATTCTTTGAATTAATAAGCAGGAATAAAACCATACATCCATTGGAAATTAATAGAGACAAATAAGATAACCCTTGATTACATTATTCATAGTTTATGAAACCAGTACATAGGAGAGAAAATGATGTCAAACTTGCACTATTATGTTCTATATTTTCAATATTACTATCAAGATTACATACACATATTAGTAGACTTGAACTTAAGATTTAGTGCACTAAAATGTTTAGTATCCTTTACAATTCTCTGTGTGATCAATTATAGAACAACCAACCAACCTCCTTTTTGTAACCGGCCCTGAAATCCCATTTATAAAGATATGGGAGTGACAAGCATCAGGCCGAATTACAATTACAATCCCATTTGCATTTGACAATTAATTTCACTTTAATTTTAGAGATTCCCCAAACATTTATATTTACTCATTGCAAAATAGGGGGAAAACAAAAGACAAAACTCTATAAAGTTCATCAAAGAAGATCAGCTAGCCTTCCAAAAGGCATCGTTTGTTGTTACAATAGCTCCAAAATTCTTTTTCCACATTGACCAAAGAAGATTCTCCATCAACACCCAAGGAAAAAACTTACATATTAACCAAAAAAGGCATATTTTCCATCGAAGCAATGGTTTCCAACACCTCTCCTTCACACCAGCCAAAAAAATTTCAAGTTAGTATCAAAGACAAAAAAAACTATACACTTGTTAAAAAGGATGAGTCCGTTGTAGTGGCCATGGTGTCAACAAAAATAAAAACAAAATCGGGGTACTACTCTGATTCGTAAACATTAGAGTGTGCATGCCCACTCTGTGTTCTTACTGAAACTAGAGAAGCTACTACCCCTACCTCATCAAAATCCTCATATGGCACTAGAGTAAGAAGGTAACAGCTATATTATGGGTCAGTATCTCCATCGCTTGAAGAGCTATCTGAAACCTCTGTAGGAGAGTTGTGCCTCCCCCCATAAAAGTCATAATCCTTGTGGTACTTATTCTTCCTCTTCACTTCCCTCAGAGGCTTAACTGATTCTTTCTTTCTAAACTTGACCAATTCTTTTGAAACAACCCTTCTCCTCAAATTATAGGTGCTCCTAGCACCACCTTGCACAGCCTTCCCATGAGCTTTCTTCTTCTCCTTTAGTGTTGCAGGAGCTCCTGGTGTGCCTTATTTACTTTTGACTAAGACTCAAGCAGACTAAGTCTCCTAGACCCCCTGACTAGTTGTGTTGACCCACTAGGCTTACTCATTTTGTAGGAAACAAGAGAAGGAATAGAAAACCTAACTTTGTAGAAATAAAATCACTGTCCTATACCCCTAGATTGATTTTGTAGGAAAGAACTCTCAAACCCACACAATACAAACCAGCCCAGAATGCAATTGCAAGCAATAAAACTCTTACCACCCCAAGAAATTAAAACACACAAGCCAACTCATGCATAATTTAGAACATAGCAAGTATTCCTACTCACTTACCCAGAAAACCACTTTCATTACCTCTGCAATTACTTGCTCCAAACTCGCATTTTCCTTCTCTGGCTCCAAAATAATTACTTGTCTATTCAATAATTGCAAATGGTGAGATAAAACTATAGGAAATCCTCATTAAGTAAAGTGATTTGAGTGTGCAGTCATTAATGATCAAGAATGGCTCACACAAGCAAGCTGACAATCATCCGCTTAGCTTTGAATCATATCCGTTGATTATTTTGGATTGAAAACATAATCAAGGACACTCCTCAAGCATCACCACTTTTCTTTTCATCCGTACTCAGAAACAATGATGACACCCTAAAAAAATACCACATAGTTATCCACAAATTTTCCACAACATTTACATTCCATCACTTGCTGTAGTAGTTCCCTTATATCACCTCCAAACTTCAGTGACAAGCAACAATACCCCACTTAAAGGAATATTCCTAGGTATACACCCATTCGCTTATCGCAGAAAGGTAACCATACTGCATAAGTGTTTCGGTGAGGAGAAATTTTTGACAATGCCACAATACATTCATGACCCATCACTCATCGTTATAATTGCCATGGAAATGAGAATGCTTTCAGTGATGGGAAATCCCAATGATAGTGTCAAATTCAAACACATGGTGATCATACCGCTCTCTTCAATTCACTTCCTTTGCTCATCACTAAAGAGAAACATGAAGTTGAAAAGTTGTAGCGATAGGCGATACACAAGACCCACGACCATATCGCTTGTCACAGTAATCAATCATGGAGAGTTGCAACTTTCAGTGGCATGCAATACAAAGAGAAACAAAGGCCCATCACTCATCGCGGTAATTAGCCTGATGGAGAAAGTAACTTCAACAACGAGCAATCACTTAAGTGATTGAGAACTATATGTGTGAATAAGATGTTTTAAGCAAGGGGGCCTCCTAAGACAATGCACAATAAGGTCCCAAAAGACTTACCAACATTTATATCAAGGGATGTAAAGGCCAAAAAAGGTTGATAATTTAACCTTGGAAAATAAGGAACATTTTGAGGACCTAAGCATGTAGACAATTTTTAGTGATGAGCAACATGAATTCCTAACCATATGGGGTCAATTACTCAATAACTATTAATGACTTAGGTTGTTTTCAATATGACCAGGAACGAGCCAAGCAAGTTAACAATAAAATATAACATTGCAAATGGTAATAGACTTAAGGTTTTTTTTTAGAAGGTTTTATCAACACAAAACCATAAAGTCATGAAAATGGATAAAACCAATAAGCCCAGAGACATGGGACTAACCAAATTTTGTAGAATTTTGAGATGGAACACAAAGCAATTTTAGGGGTTTCATTAGTGGCTCTTGTTGGGGACATTTTTTCCTCCATAACATAGTGATATTCCAGAATCTTAGGTTGAAGCAAAACGATCACAAAGAGCCAAAACCAGGACTTACTCAAACAAGGCATGGAAAAACAAAACCAAAGCAAACCAACATATATACAAAATTTACAACATTGTATAATGAGATCCACCTCCCATTTTCCTAGAAGCCTCTTCTGATGTGCAATCTTTTAACTTACAAATGCACTTTTTTCAAGCTTCAACTTCACTTGGTGGCCCTAGGCCCCCAAAACATAGGACAAGTATTTGCCCCTATCAAAAACCTTGTTTTGTATTGTCTGTATTAGGCCAAGACTGAAAAACATTTCCATAAACTATCCACCAACTAATTTTGTCGTAATATTTTTTATTTACGATTATGGACATATGTCTGAACTTATCATTATCATCATTAACCATGCAACTAAAAATTGCACTAAGATGTTAACTAGAATCCATAATCAATGTATCACTTTGTCCCTACCTAGTTCACAATCATACTCCACCCAATACTCCTTCAACTGGACTGGAAATTGGAAATACTCATGATTTGCTTGATCACTATCATCATAAGGGATAATACCACATTCAGTTTGAACATCAAACTAAAAACCATCATACATACTTCTTTCAGGATTCCCACCCAGGGATACATATCCTGCCCCTTTGGAGTGATATTGCAGTTCCACTTCTGATATCTTAGAACATTAGAAAGCTTACATAAAACCTAAGGATCATCATCTAGTTTTTTTCCCACACCAAACACATACTTATTGTGTGTAATGAACAAAAAATGCTCAGATATAGGCATCCTTTCAAATTGGTGTTCACATTCATCAAAGCAATGTAAACTGTTACTTGTTCCATTTCCATGGAAAATTGACTCATCAAAACCCATAGTAATTTTTCTCTCATTCAGATTAGGGTTATCCCCACAAATAGAATTATCCATACCATCCCAAGCATCAAAGAATATTCCATTACAGGTCAATTAACATAGTCTAATTCCTTCGTCAAATCATTGCTCAGGTTGAAATAAAATGTTTCAAAGGATGACGTACATAACTCAGGACTAATGTGATCAGTAGCAAGGAACTCAAGTGCACCATTAATTGAAAGGTTTGCTAACTCACATGTGCAAGGTTCATTATAATTAGAATGTTGCTTATTGGCAGTTGAATAGGTTTCTTCATTCTTTTCTTCTACAAATTCCTTGTTAAAAATAATCATGTCCATCTCTGCTACAAAATTTGCACATTCCACTTATGTTTCATACAAGAAATTAAGAACATGACCATGTTGGCTAGCACCATGAATGCCATCATTTTTAACACTAAACTCAAGCTCAAGATGTTGAATACTAGCACCATGAATGCCATCATTTTTAACACTAAACCCAAGCTCAAGATGTTGAATACAAACATTCTTATATTCAAACACTGCATCATTCACAACACTAGCATAGTCAATATCTAACATAACTGGATTGCATTCCCAGTAACCTTCACATGGAATTTGTTCTTTGACTTGTAAGTGTAGAACCTCATGAGAATTACTATTGTTGCATCCTTTAGGAAAGGGGAATGCCTCCAAATCATTCTCACAAAAAGACTCATTCTTTAGACAAACATTCAAAAACTTCACTCTCCTTATGATCATCATTACAAGGAAACTCATTATCACACTCATTGTGTTCAAAATGTTCATTGTAATTTACCACACTCTCATTCTCAATGTCTTGATTATCACTTTGTAAGGATACATCAGCAAGACTCACAGGTGTACCAATGACATCATTAGATAGATGTTGACCTTCTTAAATATCATCTTCTATTATTTGGGTTGATCTTTGATCATTTTCAATAAGGCAACCACCGTTATCATTTTGAGATCTCATTCTTTGTATATAATCACACTTAGCTTCCTCAGTAGTCCTGATCCAATCAAATATGTGATCAAAACTATGAGGCTTCAATTATTTTGGCAAGGTATTGAGCCCTAGCTCATAAATTTCACAGAATAGATCAATACATGTCAAGTTTTCAAGTCTCAACCTTTTTGGTATTTCTAACAAGATATCCAAAAACTGTGCTATCAATTCATAGGGTGATTCTCCTTCATGTCTTTTCATGTTAGACAATCTT
This sequence comes from Sequoia sempervirens, assembly GCA_007258455.2. Taxonomy (NCBI): domain Eukaryota; kingdom Viridiplantae; phylum Streptophyta; class Pinopsida; order Cupressales; family Cupressaceae; genus Sequoia; species Sequoia sempervirens. Next base: position 8,530 of record VDFB02222017.1, on the reverse strand, counting down.
TGAACAAAAAGCATTTGATCATCATTGCTTAAATTTTGTTGAGGCTCATCATAGATTTTTCTATGATTAACATGTGAGGTTGAACAAGTTAAGGCATCAAAAGCATCATCACCTTGAGCATCTCTTTCATCCTTATGAATTTCATTTACATGATGTGTGTTAGGACAACAAACACTTGCAACCATATATCCCTTCATCATTGAATATCTCATGTTAATTTCAATATTCATGGTGAGTTGATATGCATTTTGCAATGTTGTGGGCTCCTTATCTCTCAAAAAATAATTCATATCATTATCAAATGCACCTAGATATACAACTAGACATTTTGCATCACTTGGTTTCATGTTTTTAGGAATATTTCTTACTGCTTTTACAAATCTGAGGTTAAAAGAAGGGACCAGCTCCTCTTCATCCTTCTGAATTTCCATAAATCTTTTTCTTACTACATTCAGATTTACCCTTTCACCAAATTGTTCTATAAATGCTACCATGAATTCATTCCATGAAGAAATAGAACATACTAGAAAATATGAGAACCAGTCTCTAGCATCTTCCTTTAAAGACTGAACAAAAAACTTCATGACAACATCTTAATGATTTACCTCATAATCTCCCATCAAATCCATGAATGCATACAAATTTCTAGAAGTTGACTTTGAACTCTACCCTGTAAATTTAGGCAAATGTTTCCTAACATCATTAGGAATCGGGTTTGGGGAACCTTGAATACCACTAAAGTCCAATTGCCTATATCTCCCAATAGATAAATTCCTTTGATGGCATGATAAATACTACATTCCCTGCATGCTTTTACATGAAATTCCACCTGAAGATATAGAGGAATGATACATTTTCTTGTATCCCTATTCAACCCTCAAATATCAACTTCACAGTTAATCATTTACTACCTTACTCCTTAATTTGATCATGATTTTAAAATGCATAACTCAAATACATTTATGCATTAGCCTTTCTAATAGGCAGACTTCAAGGCTGAGCATAATTCTTCAACCCAGCACAAATATTTTTTGTTATACCTTAGAAGTATGTAAGATTATTACTATTGTTCCCTTCACTAGCACTCAATGGGAAAAAAAAATTTCTCTAGATCATTCAATATTGTTTTGCTACAAATTTACACTTCTTGAAAACCAAAACAGGGGAAAATACCTGGATATGTTGTATTTTCTTTGAATTATGCTTCTGACTGGAAAAATTTGCAAATCTAAAGCTATATCACCATTCCATCAGGTTCTTTGCATAAAGTTTCCACCTCTTTCTTCAGAGGAATCAAACTTCAATAATATGAAGTTTCCTTCATGAGTTGATCTCAGTTTAGGCTTCCTTGACTAGAAATCCATGCATGACTTCCATATATTTTCTTTCTTAGTAAATTTCTCATTCTATTTTCAAAATCTTCTCAAATAATGCACACTTATGCAGAGATCTCGGAGTCACCACTCACATCTAGTGAGAAATTATGGAATATTCATGATATCTTGGTAGATCTTAACAAGAATTGCCAGTTTCAGGGGAAACATAGCAAATTCTAGCAACATTTATACAAATTGAAATTTGCAAAATGTATTTACTGGAAAATATTTGACTCTTTAATATGACATTCTCCAACCCAATTTCTAAATGCATTCCCAGCAAAGTTGCCAATCTGTTGGTGATTCGGATGGGAAAATATGATTCCACAATTTGCAATATTTGGTTAGATACTATCTTGAAACTTCAATGACTCTTTAAGGCAAAATGATCTTCTATCAAAATTTTCTTAGGTCATTCTCAAGTAGAGTCGCCAATTTTGTTGGTTATTTTTTTAGAACCAAACCTGATCTTACCACTTACCTATGAATCTTCTAGAATCCAATGACTAGCAAGGGTAAGGATTGGCCAACAAACAAGGATTTTGAGGTCCTTACTTCTACACTTCAGGCTATATGAAACCCCAGAGGGTAATCCTTATTATGTTTATATGACATTCCTCTTTCATTTGATAAGGAATATTGCAACACATAGAGGCTCAACTAACATAACATATCAAAGAAATTGGTTGCTTCTTAACAACAGTTCACATTAGGATCATGAGAATGGTAATGCCTAACGTAATTGTGACCCATTTCAAAGAATTTGACTTAATGAATGGTTTGTTGTTGAATTAATCAACACAATGCAATACAATTACCTCACTTAGACCAATGCCTCATCCTTGGAATGAAGTCAATTCTAACATCCACATAATTTGATAGCAATGTTCACACATGACATTATTCAAAGCTTTGAGAATATTGCATTACAGTATTTCAACATTGTATCTCAACCATCACTTCTTACTAGAATCCTATCACTCAATTTAATACAAACCTATAGCTCTATTCAAGCATTTACATCAATTCTTTGAATTAATAAGTAGGAATAAAACCAAACATCCATTGGAAATCAACAGAGAAAAATAATATAACCCTTGATTATATTATTCATAGTTTATAAAACCAGTACATAGGAGAGAAAATGGTGTCAAACTTGCACTATTTTGTTCTATATTGCTAGTATTACTATCAAGATTACATATGCATATTAGTAGACTCGAACCTAAGACTTAGCACTAAAATTTTTAGTATCCTTTACAATTCTTTTTGTGATCAATTCTAGAACAACCAACCAACCTCCTTTTTGTAATCGGCCCTGAAATTCCATTTATAAAGATATGGGATCGACAAGCATCAGGTTGAATTACAATTACAATCCCATTTGCATTTGAAAATTAATTTCACTTTAATTTCAGAGATTCCCCAAATAGTTATATTTACTCATTGCAAAATGGGGGGAAAACAAAAGACAAAAGTCCATAAATTTCATTGAAGAAGACTAGCCAGCCTTCCAAAAGGAATCATTTGTTGTTGTAGTAGCTCCAAAATTCTTTGTCCACGTTGACCAAAGAATATTCTCCATCAGCACCCAAGGCAAAAACTTACACATCAACCGGAAAAGGAATATTTTCCATTGAAGCAATGGTGTCCAACACCTCTCCTTCACACTAGCCAAAAATATTTCCAAGTCAGTATCAAAGACAAAAAACCATCTACTTGTTGAAAAGGACGAGTCTGTTGTAGTGGCCATGGTTTCATCAAAAACAAAAATAGAACCAGGGTGCTACTTCGATTCATTAGCATCAGAGTGTGCATGCCCATTTTGTGTTCTTGTTGAAACTAGAGAAGCTACTACCCCTCCTTCATCAAAATCCTCATATGGCACCACAGTAAGAAGGTAACAACCATACTCTGGGCCAATATCTCCTTCATCACCTAAAGGGCTATCTAAAACCTCTATAGGAGAGTTGTGCCTCCCCCCATAAAATTCATAAGCCTTGTGGTACTTATTCTTCCTCTTCACTTCCCTCACAAGCTTAACTGATTCTTTCTTTCTAAACTTGACCAATTCTTCTGAAACAATCCTGCTCCTCAAATTATAGGTGCTCTTGACACCACCCTGCACAGCCTTCCCACGAGCTTTCTTCTTCTCCTTTGGTGTTGTAGGAGCTCTTGGATTTCCTTGTTTAAAGTCTCCTAGACCTCCTAGCTAGTTGCTCGGACCCACTAGGCTTACTCATTTTGCAGGAAATGGGAGGACTAGCAAATCTCACTTTACAGAAAGAAAGTCATTGAACTATACCCCTAGATTGCTTTTACAGGAAAGAACTCTCAAACCCACACAATACAAACCCATCCCAAAAGGAAATTGCAAGCAATAAAACTCTTACCACCCTACGAAATTAAAACGCACAAGCCAACTCATGCACAATTTAGAACAGAGCAAGTATGCCTACTCACTTACCCGGGAAAACCACTTTCACTACCTTTGCAATTACTTGCTCCAAACTCGCATGTTCCTTCTTTGGCTCCAAGACAATTACTTAGTTCTTTGATAATTGCAACTGGTAAGATAAAACTATAAAAAATCCTCATTAACTAAAGTGATTTGAGCATGCAGGCATTAATTATCAAGAATGGCTCACATGAGCGAGCTGAAAATCAGCCACTTAGCTTTAAATCCTAGTTGTCAATCATTTTGTATTTAAAACATAATCCAAAATCATTTCTAATTCAATATCAAAGACAAAAAACCATACACTTGCTGAAAAGGACAAGTTTGTTGTAGTGGCCATGGTTTCATCAAAAACAAAAATAGAGCCAGGGTGGCACTCCAATTCATTAGCATTAGAGTGTGCATGCTCGTTTCATGTTCTTGTTGAAACTGGAGAAGCTACTATCCCTCCCTTATCAAAATCCTCATATGGCACCATAGTAAGAAGGTAACGACCATACTTTGGGTTAGTATCTCCTTCATCACCCGAAGGGCTATCTAAAACCTTTATAGGAGAGTTGTGCCTCCCCCCATAAAATTCATAATCCTTATGGTACTTATTCTTCCTCTTCACTTCCCTCATAGGCTTAACAGATTCTTTCTTTCTAAACTTGACCAATTCTTCTAAAACAACCATGCTCCTCAAATTATAGGTACTCTCAACACCACCCTACACAACCTTCCCACAATATTTCTTCTTCTCCTTTGGTGTTGTAGGAGCTCTTGGTTTTCCTTGTTTAAAGTCTCCTAGACCTCCTAGTTGGTTGTGCTGACCCACTAGGCTTACTCATTTTGCAAGAAATGGGAGGACTAGCAAAGCTCACTTTGTAGAAAGAAAATAATCGAACTATACCCCTAGATTGCTTTTGTAGGAAAGAACTCTCAAAACCACACAATAAAAACCATCTCAAAATGCAATTTCAAGTAATAAAACTCTTACCACCCTAGGAAATTGAAATGCACAAACCAACTCATGCACAATTTAGAATAAAGAAATTATGCCTACTCACTTACCCGGGAAAACCACTTTCACTACCTCTGCAATTGCTTGCTCCAAACTCTCATGTTCCTTCTTTGGCTCCAAAACAATTACTCAACTCTTTGATAATTACAACTGGTGAGATAAAACTGCAAGAAATCCTCATTAACTAAAGTGATTTGAGCATGCAGGCATTACTTATCAAGAATGGCTCGCATTAGCAAGCTAAAAATCAGCCACTTAGCTTTAAATCCCGGTCGTCGATCATTTTGTATTTAAAAAATAATCAAGCACACTCTTCAAGCATCACCACTTTCCTTTTCATCCATACTCAGAAACAACGATGACACCCTAAAAAACCACCATGTAGTTATCCACACATTTTCCACATCATTTACATTAAATTGTTTGTTGTAGCAGTTCCCTTATATCACCTCCAAACTTCGACGACAAGCAACAATACCCCACTAAAAGGAATATTCTTGAGTAAACACCCAATTGTTTGTCATAGAAAGGTAACTAGACTGCATAAGTGTTTTGACGAGAACTTTCTAGTGATTCCACAATACATTCATGACCCATCACTCATCGCTATAATTTCCATCGAAATGAGAATGATTTCAATGATGGAAAATCCTGATGATAGCATTAGATTTAGAAACACGGTGATCATATTGCTCCCTTCAATCCATTTCCTTCGCTCATCACTGAAGAGAAATAGGAAGTTGAAAATTTTTAGCAATAGGTGATACACAAGACCCACAGCCATATCACTTGTCATTGAAATCAATCATGGAGAGTTGCAACTTTCAGTGACGTGTGATACAAAGAGAAACAAAGGCCAATAATTCATCGCAGTAATGAGCCCAACAGTGAAAGTAACTTCTTTGATGAGCAATCACTTAAGTGATTGAGAACTGCACATGTGAATAAGGTGTTTTAAGCAAGGGGGCCTCCTAGGGCAATGCACAATAAGGTCCCAAAAGACTTACCAACATTTATATCAAGGGATGTAAAGGGAAAACAAGGTTGATAATTCAACCTTAGAAAATAAGGAACATTTCGAGGACCCAAGCATGCAAACAATTTTTAGCAATAGGCAACATGAACTTCTAACCATATGGGGTCGGTTACTCAACGAATATTCATGACTTGGTTTGTTTTCAACATAATTGGGAATGGGCCAAGAAAATCAACGATAAAATAGAGCATTGCAAATGGTAATAGACTTAAGGTTTTTTTTAGAAGGTTTTATCAACACAAAACCCTAAAGTCATGAAAATAGATAAAACCAATAAGCCGAGAGACATGGGATTAACCAAATTTTGCATAATTTTGAGATAGAACACAAAGAAATTTTAGGGGTTCCATAAGAACCAATTGGACTTCATAAGCAAGTAGATCTAGCAAAATTGTATACAACCTTAAACAATGACCATCACATAGTTTAAGTGCAAAATCACTCATAGCAAAAGGTTTAACCAGATGATAACCATAAAAGCGAACTTAGTATATACAAAAGTTCACATACAAGGTTCAAAGTATGATCATAATGATCTCCTACACATATCAAGCTCATGAGTAAGCCATAATCATGAAATACATCAATCATAAAATACATATTGTTCAAGTATATTTTCAATAAATCAACATTCAAACAACATGAATTTGAAGGCATTCTATCATGCAGTCACATCATAGATTATTACCTTTCATACATAGCAAGTAATAAATCATACAAATCAATTTAATTCTAGATGACTAGCCTCTAGTCATTGATGTCATGTCCCTGAAATTGTGTGTGTGTGTGTGTGTGTGAATATAAACAACATTAATTATGAGTAGTTAGTGGTTACAAACAAGTTTGAAATTTGACTATAAATTAATATATTAAAAGCAACAAATTTTTATTCCTATGGAATTAGGGAATCTTTCATTTACTAAAGTGTTGATTAATATTATTATTGAATAGGATGGCAGCAATTACATTTTGCAAGTAGTAATTAAGAATTTAGGAAACAATTTCCATAAGAGGCAATGAGTAATAAATGGCATTGAGCACTCGATTTAGTTAGTCAAGATAGTGGTCAGTTTGTAAAACAAAGGGGTGTGTATTTTCAAAAGGATATCACCTTGCAAAAGGGATGTGTCTCCTCATCTAAATGAGAAGATATAAATGGTAGTGAGGAGTGTGGAGTTTGGAAGATAAAGAGTATAACATGGGACTAATCATGGAATGTAAAAACAAATAAGCAATTTGGAATATATATTTTCTAAGTGTTAAGGCAAATCAAGGTAATCATAAATAGTAATTTATATTCAAAAAGGCAATAGACATGGCTATAATAAGTGACTAGTATACAATGGAGAGTACATGCATTTAATATATAATCTTGATATGTTTACATATAATTATGCTATATATACCAATTAATATGAATAACTAGTAGTTATATATACAAATATATAAGAATATCAATCAATATAGGTAAAGAATAATCATATGAATACCAATCAACATAAATAAAGGAATAAAAGTGCTATTGAACCATCTTGAGAAGATTATATATTCAGTCCAATATCTACATACTATAGCATGCGGATCAAAATTAATCATTTTCATTAACAATTATTACATATGTATGTTGGGGATATAGCAATCATATATTTTCATAGATATTGTGGTATGGAATTGAATGTATATAATTTAAATATATTAATTCCATGCATTTCATGTAGAGTCTAATAAGAACTACAATTCAAACTAAGTTATTATTCCAACCATAATTTATTTATGCCTCTACAATCAATCATAGGAAGAAGAGATGGAAGTACAAGTGGGATAGAAGTTATGATATTTCATGCTAAGTAGGCCACCCATAATGGATGACTAAAATTTTTTCCATTTGTGGACCAAGGGTGTTTCCTATCCCCCCTTAGGGTTAGAAAGAAGAAATGCTCTGGGCATCCTATTGTGACTTCATCTTTGATCTTCCCAATGGTTGATTATTAGAGTGGATAATAACCTTAAATTCATGTTAATTGTAAGAGGGATGGATAAGGCAGCAAGGGTAGGGAATGCACATACAAGTCATCCACCAAGTATGTCACCCCATGTTGGATGATTGTGTGTTTTCCACTTGAGGGCCAAGAGGGATGGTACATCCGCTCTTGCATTTGGTGTGGATATCTTCAGGAAGACTTATCATGCTCCTCATCCAAGTCCCATTATGATCTAGCTTCCCATGTGCATTATGGATATTGTATGGTTTATATTATCTGAAATAGTCATGTATTTATATGGGTTAAATAGATAAGAAAAATACAATTATTATATATGTTTGATCATATGAATTATATTCCAATATTATCTAACATGATTGTAGGACCTAAACCAAGATTTTTCTTGTTTAAGGCATTCAATTGGTAAGATATAACCCTAACTACATTATGTTAGAATTGTGAAAAAACCATAAAATCGCGAGCCACAGGATCAAACAATGAACAAAGACACCTTCCATGCAAGATATCTACAAACAATATGTGTAATATTCTTCAAGAAGAAAAAGCTACATAAGCAAGAGACCATCAAAAATATATGAAAGCTTGAGAGGTAATTACAATGAGGGTTGAGTGCTATATAGGAGAAAAACTGTAAAATCATAAAAGCACTACTAA
>VDFB02222016.1:0-14792 GCA_007258455.2 Sequoia sempervirens | reverse complement strand
TGTTTGGGCAAACATTGAAGCCAACTGTGATTCATTGTGATAGTCAAAGTTGTGTGAAGTTCTCAGTAAATCCAGTGTTTCATGATAGGACAAAGCATGTGGAGATCAAGTATCATTACATCAAAGACATGGTGCTGAGGAAAGCAATTCAACTCAAGTACATTTGCACTGATGATCAGACGGTTGATATTCTCACCAAGCCTCTTTCCAGAGTGAAGTTTGCACATTTTCAGGACAAGCTTGGGGTAGTGGAGAATGTCACCCTTGCTGAGAGGGAGACTCAGCATCAGTGAGTTTTGTTATAATGCATATTTCTCTAAGACGGAGAAATATGAGGTGAAAGCCCTCGTACATCTCTGAGACGGAGATGTGGTTCTCTCCACACATGGGAGAAGCCATGGTGGACGTCATGTTGAGAGACTCCATGACGACATCACGTTGAAAGACTCCATGATGAACCCTTTGTACTTGTGTTTTTCCACACATGGGAGTAGCCATGGTGGACGTCATGTTGAGAGACTCCATGACGACATCACGTTGAGAGACTCCGTGATGGGCACTTGTGCACATGTTTCTTTCCACACATGGGAGTAGCCATGGTGGACGTCATGTGGAGTGACTACATGACGATATCATGTTGAGAGACTCAATGATGAACTCTTTTCCACAAATGGGTGTAGCCATTGTCGATGTCATGTTGAGAGACTCCATGACATGGATATTTGGAAAGATATCTCCCTAGCTAAGAGGGAGTGTTGATGTTATAGCGGCGGGAGATTTCTCTCTCTCAAATCAAAAATAATAAATAATAAATAGATAAATGAAGCAAGTCAAATTTATTATATATATATATATATATATTAATTTATTTTTTGAGGCCCACCCAAAATAAAAAGTCGCCTTGTTTTGTGAAAGAGGCCGACCCTTCATGAAAAGACGTCTTGATGTGTATATATACAAGGCGATTCTCTTTCATTTGAAAATTCAATTCAATTCAAGATAAGTTCGCACTTCAAGGAGGAGATCGATCATTTGCAGCAAATCGGCATTTTGCATCAAATTAATTGTTATCAAGGAGGAATCATATTATTTGTATATCCGCACCTAGGAGAGGTGCTATCTCTCATTACATTGAATCGGCCTTGTGTTTGGGCCAAGTTGTAAAGCAGATTTTTGCTCTTTTCAATCTAATATAAGAGATATATCTTTGGCTGGGTTTTTCTCCCTCGAGAAGGAGGGTTTTGATGCAATAGGGGAGGTCCTGCAACACAACTAATCACAAATTCAACAACCAATCAAATATTAGATCACCAAGTTCTCCATTTCACTCTTTCTCAACCAAATCACAATATTTCCTTGTAGCATTGGCAAACCACTAGATCGGGTATCTTTTCACTAACACACCCTTTCAACTCACAACTCAACACACATCAAGGACCTATTACAGAGCTTTTCAACATATCAAAGAATCACCAATAGTTGTTTTGTACCAAATTGCTCAAAACAGGGATTTCTCACTTTTTAGGCCTCAAATTAGGCCACTTTTACAAAGGGACCACCTTCAAAACTTGTCCAAAACTTTTGAAACCTTGGGGCAGCACTTCATACCTGTCAAAACCTCAAATTCCATCATTAGATCTCAGAAATCCAATCATTCACTAGCCAAACCATGAAACCCTCTTCCTAGGCTTAGGAACCCTAGGTTTTATTGAAAGTAGCACTTCCCAACCAACCCAAAGCCTATCAATTGCTCAGACCAGTCTAAAATCATCTGCACATGCTCAATCCAACATAAAATAACGCTGCCCAACTCAGAAATTCAATTTGACTTATCAAAACCTCATTTTTCTTAAAGAAAACTCACTTTTACACAGAAGGGTTTCACACCCATCTCACTTTCAGACCTCCCCAACACTAATACATCATTTCCACACCTTATTAATGTTAGTGCAGACCCATTCCTCAAGTTACAGAGGCTACAAAAAAAGGAATGGGTCAAAAAGCCATTTTTATTGGTCCAAGACCCTCAAATTTGAGTGTTCAGGCTGGTTTGAGTAATTTGCTGATAAAATGCACAAAAGGTAATGAAAAACCTTCTAAAAGGATTCAAAAGAAAGGTAATTCACCCTACTACTCAAAAGACAACAAATCTGAGTCAAAAACTTGATGCACAGGCCGTACAAACTGCTGCTACAGCAGAAAATACAGAAAAAATGAGTGAAAACAGAGTTTCTTGTATTTCAATCCTTCAAAATGTTTCAACAACCCTCCATTCGAGTTTCTCATGGCTTTTTATAGTGTTTCCCACCTAAAAAAAACCTCTTCGACTTCCAAAACTAACATTTGAAAGAGGTGACCATTGGTCTCCCTCTTTAGTGCACTTTTACAACCTTATATTATTCCAATTTAACAACTTAGCATTTTTTGCATATTTTAAAAACTCCACCACCTAGACACCTAAGTACTATCAAATAGTGACTGATTACATCAACACATGGTCCTATAGACCTTATTTTAAACAAAACACAAAAACCTCTAAAGCCTAGACCTTATGAACTTGTCTTGACAATTTTGCACCAATGGTGCTCCTGCACCAGGTTTTCCCAGGGTATTTGCTGTGTTCTATTGTTCATTATTTTAATATTTTGTATTGTTCATTATTTTGTATTGCTGCTTATCTTCATTTCTGGTCTAAAATTAACACAAAAATCTTAGAATTCATAGAAAACAATTATCACCCACAAACACTTCATAGAAAAACTTAAATTTATAGGTTTACACTAATATCTAATTTTTGTCCAACTTCCAAATCAATTGTAGGTTGTCACTCCTCTTGTAAAGTTTGACATATCCCCATGTTTGACACTAAGATGATTTTCATATCTTAGAAAAGTATTGTTTTATTCCACCTGATTCATTTAAACAACATCAATTTTATTTTATTTTTATTTATTTTCAAAGTTTAAGCAGTGAAATTGTTCTTGGGATTTGTGGATTTTGGGCCCACAACATAACTTAAAATAGACTTACGTAACAGATTTGGGTGCACCTTGATTTGTATCAAATTTATCTAAGATACATATATGCCTAATATTGATGTCCTTGATCTTTAATCATGAATGTAGAGCTACTCTAATCAAGAAAAATGACTTAGGAGAAGAAGAGCCTTGGATGAAATGATCTACTCAAGATATTTTTTATATCACTAATTCTTACTGGTTAGAAGATATTAAATATAGAAGTGAATTTGGTCACACAAAACAAAGTTCACTAGATCAATTTTGTAGGTTACAAGGTCGATCCATGCATCTCCATTGTTTCTATGTGTGGGATAGATCATGTGTTATGGATTTGATTGTGCATTATGATCTTGTCCAAAATGAATAGAACAAATTACTCTTTATTAGAACTAATGTGTTCCTGCCTCAATGAAGCTCGATGAATATATCCTACAATAAATCTCAAAACATAAACCTCAAACTATAGTGCCAATGGTTCTTTCCAAAATTTCTCTTAAGGTCTCTCTAAGAGTCAAAATCTATTATTTGTATGTTCCTAAAGAATTGAGCTGTCTTCATTACATTTGCTCAAAAATATTGTTTTGGCATATCAAAAATTGATTGAATTTAAACTTATATGTATATTATTGATAATAATTCACTCTATGATGTTTCAAACTGGGTGTTATGGGTTTAATCCAGAGTTTTAGGATGAAAGGCTTGTTGATGTGATATGTCTAGATGTTTATGGTGTCTTTCATGTAAGCCCCTATCTCCATGTGAGAGATGAAATCTATTTTAAAGGAAAATTCAGTATATGAACTTGAATGATAAAGACTTCACTTTGAACTCATATGTTGGAAGGTTTAAGATCTCCATGGTTAGAGTTTCTTGAGCCAAGGGGCTCATTGATGCAATTGGAAAGTTCTCTTTTGTTGCTATGTGGAAATGAAAGCATTTGGAGGTTGGGATAAAGACTTTCACGGCTGCATACTCATCAAGAACAGTGAGAAACCAGTCAGCTGGTAAACCAATTCTCAGAGTTGCTATTGGAGCTGAAGATGAGTGATGGCAAAGACAAAACTGCGAATAGAAGTTGACAAGACCTTCAGGAGTATTTACTTTGATCTAACATTTTGATAGACGTAATAGGAATGCAAAAGAAAACTCTTTGAGAGTGAGTTTCTGGACTCTTTGCAAATGGATAATTGGTCCTGATTGAAATTCATTCCAGATTAAGCTTTAAGACTGAGGCCATAGAGAAGGAATATTATGAAATATCCAAGGCCAAGGGGAGAGGCCATATGAATTATTGACTCAAATTGAAAGTAACAAAGCAATATTATTGTTAAGAGCTAGAAACAATGAGGCAGCCATGGTCCAGAATAATCTGACAGGTTATTAAATACATCCTTGGTCTTTCAAATCATGACTGTAATTGAGAGAAGAGACAAATTGCTTCAGGAACCATCATTCCTAACCAACACATGTGAATTGTTCGATGAAATGCCATGACAACCCCCTGCCCGCCAAATCCAAATGGAGATTTAATATTTTATTATAAAGTGAACTTGCTAATGTTTGTGACACATTTATTTTAATGACTTAGAGAAATGTACGCTCATTTGAGAACTTTGAAATATTAGTTTAAGTGTTTTACCAAATCCAAAGGGGAAAAGAAAAGGGTTATACAAGAAAGTGAACAGGCCTTTCCTATAAAATGTAAAGTGATATCGTTGTATGAAGGGGTTTACAAAACTGGGTTGTGTGACTGAAGGTTGTGACTAAAAATTACTTTTTCGTTTGTAAACACATAGCAGATTGCATAGGGAATTCTTCAAGACTTTAAGCCCATTTTCAAAAGAAATAAGGAGGCTTTGATGGTACATTTTGTATCTGATTTCTTCTTAGGGTTTTAGATCATTTCTTATGTTTGATTTGGAATCCATCATTCCTTGGTTTTCTTTAATAAAAGTGCAGGGAAAGAACTGAAACTGTGTGTTCAGTTTTTGAAGGAATGTGAGGAATGGTCTACTCATTTTAATGTGATTGGTTGGCTTTTAAGAGACTGACAATCCTAGGTCAAGATGATGTCTCTGTGCACTTATATCTTGAAATTTGGAAGTAAGATAATGTGGAAATAAATCAAAATCCATTTTTGTATCTTAGTTATGCCTAGGTTTCAGTGACAACTAGTGATGGCAACATATGGATTTCTAAGTTAAATCATTAACTCTGTTGAGTTGTTAGAGAATGATTGATTGTTCCTTCATTGGGAATCTTACGAGTTAATAATTTGTAACTGGAAGAACATGTAGGTCTCATAGTCTTGGTCTGATTTGTAGTGTCCCTTGGTTGTCAATTTCTTTTGTAGGAGATTTGATTATGTGACCTTGAAGGCATATTCTTTGAATGGCTCCTTTCTTTTGTTGATGTGATTTCTAACCTCAAGGCCTTTTGAATTGCATCTTGAATAGATGTGGGGTCAAGGGCGCTCACCAAACCATGTATTGATTTTGATAGCCCTTCGATAAACAAGTATGTTAGCCTTTTCTCGGTAATCCCAGGTACCATGACTCAGATCTTTTGAAATTCGGCCACATAATCTTCTACTGCTCCTTGTTGTTTCAATTGAGTTAGTTCTTTGATAATCCTTTTAGGATGCTTTTGATCAAATCAATCTATGAGCTTTTGTGTAAATTCATCGTAGGTTATTATGTTTTGGTGCCCTTGAGTAATAATACCATGATGCCACCAATCGTGTACAACCCCTTCCAAATGTCAAATGGCAAATTTGATACCATCCTCTTCGGTCATGGGAAATAATAGGTGTCCAACTTTTGGATCCATGAATGTGCAGTGACTTTTCCCAATCACATTCATTGATCCTCAGGGTGGCAGGTTCAAGGCTCTAATACATTTGTAATGTCCCTTCTTGGGATCTTCCTGATTTCTACCCTAAAATAACAATTCCAACTTAAGTCTAAGGAGGTAATTCATTTTCAATCCTAACTTTATTAAAATATTATCAAATGTAATACAAGATTTAAGATAATACTAGATCCTACAATAATATTAATAATCACTAAGAAGTAAGAATATATGATAACATCTAAATTTACAATCATTAACATTAAATATTAAGATTTCGTGAAAACATATAAATCCAAATAAACCAAAATACATCAATAGCATTAATAATTATTCCACGGCATATTCCTATCATAACCGTATTAGGAATTCGTTGGAAATGTTCGCAAACCGCAATCTCAAAGATGGTTGTCTTTGTATTACGAGAGCATAGGTAGATCCCTGTCCATCCACCTTAGGGTGGCATACTTGAGGAGACCTTCAAGCCTAGGAGCACTCATCTAGCTCCTGCCCCATGAACATGGTAGGATCTCAAGTCCACTCCATCCCTCAGTCCACCTTGGAGGCACACCATCCTCCTTGATCAAGCCCAAAAGCACTCATTCGCCTCCCAGCCCACAAGCATGGCAGGATCTCCAATCCATCCATCTCGCGGTGGCATGCTTGATAAGATGCATGAAGATTGCCTTCCTCAACAAGCCCAAGAGCACTCATACGCCTCTCGACCCACGAGTCTGCATCTCGAGGTGGCGTGCTTAATGAAGGAAAGGTCGGTACTTCACCTCTCATGAACTTGAAAGGCTGTTTGTCCTTCCTATTTGCAAGTCATTTCTAATAAATTCAAAAACCAATTACTTATAGAAATTAGCTATATGAATTTGCTATTAAATACTCTTAAAAGGATATGCAATTAAATTACTTACAATTAGCAATCACTTAATTTCTGAAAGGTATATCTATACATCTATTTATTTGTAATATAATATTATTCTTTAACTTATCTCATGATATTATTAGTGTCGAAGACAATATTTATTTCTTCCTTTATCACTCAAATTCCTTTTTATTTTCCAATTTTCCACTTCTTTTCACTTTAGGAGTCACAATCTTTCACATTAGAAATCACAATCTTTCACATTAGGAGTCAGATAATATTTCTTCTCCCTTCCTTCCCCTTCTCAAGGAAATGAACTCTCCTTTATACCTTATTGGTGGAAGAGTCACCACCTTTCACCATCGCCACCCTTGGAAAGGTTATAACCCTTTTTCTTTAACCACTGCCTTCAAACTCTTAATTTAATTTTAATTAAATCCTTTATAAAATCGTTTGGTGCCCTCCTTTATTTAATTTGCCTATGATTACAGTTTTAAGGGGCTGCAATTAAGAGATTTCGCGGGGGCATTTCCTTTCTGTTATGTATCAAATTTTTATCCTTATATAGTAGAGTCAATCTAACAAACATGTCCCCAACACACACTTTCACATCAAAAGTTGCTTCGACTCTCACATTGATAGCCATGCATCACACGCCACATTAGAATCACATCCAAAAGTTTTGCTTCCAACTCACTGCCCATTCAGAATACATAGGTCCTACACTCTGAATCCCATAAGGTGCACATGGCATGATCCCTTTGGCATAATTCTATTGGGATATAACTTATATCATGTCCTCCCATACCCCTTTATAATGATAAGATTAAAGATAATGTATATGCCAAATCATACATAGCCATGCCAGACTGGGCACAAATTTGTTGCTCAACTCTATCTAGGTTTTTCATTATCCATATAATCCCCTTACTCAGTCACCATGTGCAATAACAACCACGACAATAATAGAACACCGGGCATGCACAAAATTTACAAAAAATGTACAATAAAAGATGAACATAACATTCATACCAAGTCCATGTGAAATAAGTCATTAGATTTGTCCTTTTGACAACCCTAGTATATAGGATAACACTCCATTGAACTCTAGCTCTCATTTAATATATTATTTCAGTTTGAGCTAGTAATTCAAAGATGAGACAAGAGGGTTCAAACTTTACCAATGAAGAGACCAAAGAGGGGCCTAATAAAGATAGGAGTAAAACATAATAAAGCAAATAAAATAGCATACACCATGGCCTGATAAAGACAACCAAGAAACCAAAGTAATGGGAAAATGGAGTACCTACCTCAGGGGATTCCAAGTTATCCAAGGAGATACAAAAGGTAGGGAATTGAATTTGTTAGCAATCTAGGATGGGAGAGGCAGTCTATAGTCTTCTTTTTTTCAATCTTTTAAATTTGGAAGTATCATATGACTATGGGCATAAGAATAAACTATAAAAAGGAAATCCCCTAGCATGAACTGCCAATTCTGGTTGTGACATGTTGCCCAACAATGTTTGTTAATACTTGCATCAAATGTGCTCGCGTACCTTATCTTCCCACCAGTAAGTTGACTCAATACCTGCACACAAAGAAAGGAGATTCCTATAAATACTACAGCTTCAGATTATAATTCATTTTCATTTCTCACACAAAAACAGATATGCTGATGTGAATTTACAGGAAATTAATTGTCTTGTGTTTAAAGGTGTTTGCTGCAAGCAACATGGAAAAGTAGTCTCAATATATCATATCCAAAGATATCCATCAGCTGCTTTACAGATAGACAGAAAAGGAAACATATTAAAGGAAAAGTGGTATTAAATATCTGTGTCTACTAAGCAAAATATATGAGATGCCAGATGGTTTCCCAATCGTAAATTTCTTCTGTTAAACCAGAAACAATAGAAAGCCCTTAAGATCCAACTTGAATTAAAGCTTACAAAATGTGACCATTATATCAAAGACAGTTCTAAATTAGTCAAACTTGGAAGTGTAATCTTAATAGACAAATCTAAGATAATGTTTATGATATTCAATAGCATAAGACAAGCCAAGGATACAATTCCTTCCCAAAACATAAATTTCCTGATACTTTAGTAGATTCTCTTAACAGAATAT
This sequence comes from Sequoia sempervirens, assembly GCA_007258455.2. Taxonomy (NCBI): domain Eukaryota; kingdom Viridiplantae; phylum Streptophyta; class Pinopsida; order Cupressales; family Cupressaceae; genus Sequoia; species Sequoia sempervirens. The sequence goes on along the minus strand of VDFB02222016.1, from coordinate 5,921 downwards.
TATTCAAGATGAATTTGCCATTTATAGTGGAACTCTGTAAAGTCACGGAGTTTAGCAAGACTATCAATGAAAACAAAATGCGAAATTTCAGCAAAGCAGCTGCTAACCAAAACCATAAAACTCTTTTAATAATATATTAATATTATTGAAAAAAAAATGATTTGGTTTTTATACCAGGTACTTGATTGACGCAACCTGCAAGCTTTGCCTCAATTATGCTTCGAGCCAGCTTCCTACCTGCATATATACAAGCAATAGATTTCACACAGCTTGCTAAAATAATCATTTTACCTATGAAATTGATTCTGCATACAAACACTGTGATGAGCCTAACTGGCTCCAATCAAACCGCTGTAGTATTTATTAAATCTTCTTGTGTTTTTTAGTTTTTTAAAGAAGGTTTCTAGACAGAAGAGAAGGGGCGCCAAGCATATAGATGCATATAAAATTGCAATACAGTAATATTTTGAGCAACAGATGTAATAGATGTTATTTTGCAGTACATACAATGGGATTGCAAATGAATTACATACTCGAAATGCTCCAGAATAATTAAATAAAGAAGTATCCAAGCTCACCAGCCGAGATTGATGAAAACTGACAAATATGCACGCCTAGTCTCCAAATCTGACTTCTCCCACTTTGAAACAGGATACAAAGTGCTGAAAGGAGTAGTCGCCAAGAATGAAGCACATTCAGAAGCCAGAAAGAAGGCGTTTCCACTACAAGCTTCACACGCCTAACCTCCAGGAAGCACGCCTTTCAAAGCAAAAGGTACGACCCATGAAGGACAGTGAAGAATATTCGTTGGAAGCTGCAGATTTGTTGAAGATGACGTCTCTAATGAAGAATCCCTCTTCTTATTGCAAATGAGTAAAGCATGAACAGGAAAACTCTGATTAAAACAGTAGAACCTTTGAATGAAGCCCTCACAGATGCACTAATTCGACTGGTCTCTCATAGTCTCAAAAATGCTCGACACTGAAGAGAATCTCGTTCTCCAATTGCAGAAATGCTCAAACCCTTGTCTCAGAGAATAGCACAGAGAAATAACAATGGCAAAGTCAAATAATCATGAATGAGTTTTATTTGCCAAAATTGCCTTATATTCCAAAAAGGCACGACTTTCAAGAAAGTGATGCCACTTTGAAGTCATTTAAATATTTTAAATTATATTTAAAGCACTTCTTCAATAGTTTTCAGTTTAATACTTGGGCACCCACTTTTATGCTTAAGTGATTTAATTTTAAATCACTTTCATGAAATATTTAAGTGATATAATAATTATAAAGTCAATTTGACTTTATAATAAAGCATTAAGTTAAATAATTAACTCAAATCACTTAAAAATCCATAACTCCCTCTAAACTCCATATATTTTCGCGGCCGGGCCAAAAAGTCATTAACCCCGAATCGCCAAGGCCCGTGGACAATCAATCGAAGCTCAAAATGAGAACGCATAAAGCTCCTCCAATAAATGCCACTAACCTCTAACCAATCCAAGAATGCACAAGGGTTCTAAGAAATAGGCTAACACATCGCTCCCGAGAACTCCACTAGAGCGGGACATCACAAACACTGCATGAATAGTACAAAGTGTCCCAGTTCTATATAGTAGCTTGGATATTTACATGGAATCTGACAGAGCATCTTATATAAAGATAACAACTGCCCCACGTGCAAAGGATATTGACTGAGATCACAATCCCATCACGAGATCCCTTCAATTCAAGGAGCGAAATGCAAATTTTGTCTCCAGCTGTGCATATCTAGCTTTTATTTTTCAGCAACTGAAATGGTCTGGAAATCAAACTGAAATCCAACTTTTTATTTGCTATTAAATTGCAAGGAAAGGAGTAAAGTCTAGTGTAACATGTGCAAGATGGAAGACCTTAGCATTGTGAATTCCACTAAAATGCATTCTGTGATATGTGTAAAGTGCCAGTCCATTCATTCAAGGAATGCCCTAATAATTTAACAAGGAAAGAGTCAAAGATGTGACACATAGTGACGCATTAAAGAAAAACACCATCAGCTGTTACAAGAATCACAGGGAAATTAGCAGATGCCAGAATCAGCAGGGTAGCAGAAACAAGAGCTCACATGATTGTAAGGTGCATCATCCAATGGATAAAGTGTAGTGAGTGGGAATGATTTGCATAACTTCTCCAACAATTGAGAAAACAATCAGAAATTGCTATGTCAATGTTGCTGACCAGGTGCCAAGTGACAATAATTGCCTGAGGTATAGAGATGCTAAAGGCAAGTTGGTCCAAATTGAAGAGGTGACTGCAATCACTAAAGTGCAAGTGAAAGAGGGCAATACTCTGACCCTGTGATAGAGGGGGAAAAAAAGACAGACGCAAACTAAGAATTTAAACAGGGTGATAGCAAGCTGTCATTTAAACAGGGTGATAACAAGAAAAGTGTTGCAAATGCCTGTGCAGTTCCAGATGACTAACCTATTGCAAAGTATTCCAGAATTTTCATGACGTACTGGGCAACATGGCCCTGTCCCTTGAAACCTAATTCAAGGGTGCCAAACAGGTAGTGGATCTGAAAGGCTTAATGATCAAAGTTAATAAACCTACCATTTAGCATATAGGAAATATAGAGACAACATTAACAAATGTGATGGTAGATGAAGGACCAAGCATGAATATACTTCCAAACAAGACCTCAGAACAATTGGGAAAGTCCACACTCTGGTCACCAACAATTATGTTGCAAGAAGAAGATCAATTTTTTTTTTCTTTTACCGAGAGGAATCGGAAGTTTAGCCCAGTGACCCAGAGCTTAGCTCTTTACAAGACGAACCCCCCCTATAACCTCTCGAGCAATGTGCAATGGACCCTCATCCACACCACAAGCAAATAAAGAGTTGAACCCACAATCTGGGCTATCTAAAGCAGCAGCTGAGACTGAATAAGCAAACCCCAGAGGTCTAAGAAGAGGATCAAGATTCAATATGGCATTGTATCTCTAGGTATGTTAGCAGCATAGAAGGTGATAATTTTTGCACCCAAGCATTTATTATGAAGCTCATAATCAATTGTTTTGTGTAGAATAGCATATGATGGCATCATTAGGGAAGGGTGGTTCGGGGCTTTGAAGGCTAGTCACAATTGGAAGAAGAATTTGTTGCCCTTTGACTGCAGAGTCAAGAAGTTCATAACAGAATAAAAAACCCATATAATTATTTACGGAGCAGCTCTTCATATCCTAATTGGGAGGTCTATAATATTGGGTGAATCAATCAGCCAAGAGACATTTTTTGCTTGGAAGAATGCTCAGCAGGTGAGATCAAGTCAGACAGCAAGCTGCTATATTGGCAATATCAGGACTCAAATCTGTAATGCCATTTTTTTTGCTTGAGTCCCACCCCTTTTGTGTGTCTTAACCGTTTCAACCCACCATTTATAACTGATCCGAGACAGTCCCAACGGGTCTTCCATGAGTCAAAAGTGCCTAAATTGCCCTGTGTCATCCCCCATGTGCTAACAACTGCAAGAAAATCCAAAAAATTCTAAGTCTAGGTAGTTATCAGAGTTTTGGTCCTCCTCATGCAAGCATGCTTTTTTGCCCGAGTCCAATTTGTTTTTGTTTTAGTCAGCCCATTGGACTTCCCCTAGTCTCTGTACTTTCCTCCCCAACCCCAACCTTCCAGCCCTTTGCTGTTAAAAAAAAATTATAAGTCTTTTGGACCAGAGTTTTGAACCATCCCTTATCCGGGTACCTCATTTGGACATCCCCCAACTCTGGGCTCCCAATTCAATGTTCTTCACTAAGCATTTTATAGGGGTCAAAGTTGCAGACTCCCTTCTACCCAAGTACCTTTTCCATGTCATCCCCGATTCCCCACCCTCCGAAAGTTTCCTAAGAGTATTTGTAAGACTTTTTGGACTTTCACTTCCTATTGTGTCTTCACCACCAACTCCGACCCCCCAACTCCTAAACCTCTTTACTAAGTACTCCTTTGAAGTCAGACTTTCAGCCTTCCCTCTCCCCAAGTAACGACTCCCAATCCCCAACATTCTAACACTCACTTTTTCGGGATTATTTGTTCGAACTTCCCCCAATCCACATACCTTAATGATACGAGTTCTTTGTCAACCCCAATCCTTGACGCCCCGACCTAAGGCATGAGGTATGAGTTATCTCCAATGCTCCAAGTCCAAAACTCCTATGCTTTTCATTGTTCAAACCCAGCTACTCCCCTACATGTCCAAAAAGCTATTTATGACCAGATTTGATGCAATGACCGCCAGAAAAGGATTTTTCTTGCCCAAAAACCACTATTCATCAAAAGGGCACAAATTTGCACGCAAGTTATAGCGATAAAGACAAAAACATCTCAAAATATCATTAATGATCCAATGAAGCTCTATTGCCACCAAATTGAACCTAAATGTACCCAAAAAACATTTGTTATTTGAAAAGGTCCGGATTCAAAGGAAACAAAAGGTACTAAGCGGCCCATATTATATTTAATGTGGCAAATAAGGTTTTCACAACCTGATGTCTACACACTATCTCTTGGCTACATTTGCAATGAATTTCATGGTCTCTCCCATGCCACTTCATTCTAAATCCAAAGGCATCATTTAATGTAAAAGTGATTTGCAAGTTTGAATGATGTTTTTCATTGCTTCTTACGACATTTTAACTCATTTCTCAGCAATATTTGTTATACCCAAACCAAATTTTTTGCTTCGTTAAGGCATTTTGCTTAAAAGAGTCTAAAGCTTGCTTAAATGATGTCAAAATACTGTTTTTGGGCTAGTCAAATATGGACTTTGGTCAATGTCATGTCAGTAGTCAGTAGCAGTTGAGCAATACTTGGAGCTCAGAACCTGAACCTCGAACTCAGAACGAGGCATATCACTTATTGAGAAGCATTTCACAACAGTTTATACCCCCGCATGGTCGCTTTCAAGTACGTATAAGGATTTTAGATCAAATTGATAAAGATTAAAGACAAATGGCTCAGACAAGGGGCTCTTCTTTTGAGGGCCTAAATCTTGTTATTTTTGCTTCGCGCATGCAATCTCCCTTCTCAATTGTGATAAATCTCGCTTGACCGCTGGCCTCCACCTAAATGGTGGTAACAGTTGCTTTTACCTCCTAGCATAGGCTCGACTTCTTGCTTGAAAGATAGCAACTAGTTGAGAGTTTAGCTTGTAGTGGATTTTTTTGGACTTGTAGTAGGGTATTTTGCATATTGTAGCTGAGTTCTTGCATGTTCTATCAATTTTGGAGTTGCTGGTTCAGTATTGCTGAATGTTGTTTTCGCTCATAAATCAAAAAATAAAAATATATTCATTCTGGGTATTGCATCTTTTTATCTAACTACTTGGGGCGACCCTTTGAGCAAATTTGCAGATTTTTTGATGAAGTCTTTGATTTTTCCAAGGCAAATCGCCCTTACTTGAGGGTCGTACCATTTGGAGGAATCTTGGAATTCGTGCAAGGAAAATAGGTGGCAGTAAGTTGAGGTTTATGCATTGGGAATTGGGCGCCTTCATATCAAGAGTCTTTTGCATTCATTCTCAGGGCTTTGGATTGAGTTAGGAGCATTCTGTGAGAATTTTAGTGAAATCTGAGGTTGCTGGTTATGCATTTCAGTTGCAGGTCCGGCTAAAAATCAGGATTATAAGCTGGTCCTTTCTTTGAGTGGAGTTGTGGTCAAGGCAACCCTTTGCTATATGGGAGAGTTCCATATATTGTTGCTTACTACTAAGCTTTCCATCTTGTGTTCTTGGCAGGCACACTATCTTATTGTAAGCTGAACAGTAGTACTGTCAGCATTCTCAATTCTTCTTATTTACTTGTATTTCCCACTGAATAAGTGGAAGAGGCTGGCTTGCCGCCTATTTAATTTCAGTTAGTAGTTTTAGGGACCCTCTGACCATATGCTCGCC
>VDFB02222013.1:0-10053 GCA_007258455.2 Sequoia sempervirens | reverse complement strand
ATCCTCTAGATTTTGCAACTTGCACATGAAAATCAATTTAATTGATTTATAAATCATCTATTTTTATTCAAAAAATGCATCCAAGTGGGAATGTTCTTCAAATTTGAAATCTCCCCCCAAATAGACATGTACATCCAACAAAGCATTTAAAATATATTACATGTCCTTGTGCATTGAGCCAAGTGGCATTTAACTCCTCTTTCATTCCCCCTAAACATGTCACTTCTTCAAATTCAAATTTCAAACTTGCACATTGATCAAAATGTGCTCAACCTTCATCCTCTCACATGTTGACAAGTGGCATCATGTCATTGGTTTATCTTTTAGTCCCACATTCATCCTATCTTTCAATATTCAACTCTTTCTTTCTATAAATAGAGAGCTCATCCTTCATTTTGATCATCCACCATTTTAGTAAACTTACTATGCTCAAATATTTAGCAATCTTCATCCATATTTTCAAATTTGCAGCTAGGTTATGCATATTTTTGTCTTGAAGCACTCATCACTCTTCATCAAATTGGATCACATTCTTCATCACATCATCAAAGCTAGCATTGGAGTTGGGAAAGGGCCAATTTTCACATCAAATTGGCACCAATTCCCCCATGGGATCAAGATTTTGCATTGTCTTCAATAGGATTTAGCTTACTTTCTTGTTCTTTCATTTCATTCTTGCTTTATTTCCTATTTTAAGCTTTGCTAATGGATTTCATGGGGAATCATTTTTCTTACTTGCATATGATCTCCTAATGTGTTTGTTTATTGTGCATTGTAGGTATTTGGGTTGGGGTTCTACAAATATCATCAACATAATCTTCCAAAATCTTATGTATGTTATCATGAAATATCAATTTCATCGCTCATTGATATGTCGCGCCTGCATTCTTCAATCCAAAAGGCATCGTTACCTGACAAAATTTTCCCCAAGCTGTTGTAAATGTTATCTTATATTGATCTTGAGGGTTGATAAAGATTTGATTGTACCTATAAAATCCATCCATGAATGACAACAAAGCATGTCCCGCAGTTGAGTCTACTATCATATTGATATTATGAAGGGGAAAGTCATCTTTTAAAGATGCTTTATTCAAATCACAAAAGTTTGTACACATCCTAATACGATTATATGTTTTTGCGACTACAATAATGTTTGAGATCCAAGGAGAATAATCTACAGGTCTGATGAAACCAACTTTAAGGAGCTTTTCAATCTTGGCCTTAACTAGTAAGGCTATCTTAGGGTTTATTTTCTGAATCTTTTGTCTAACGGGCTTAGCATTTTCAGTGAGGACTATATTGTGTGTTAGAATCTTAGGGTCAATTCTAAGCATATCTGAATAAGTCCAAGCTAACAGTTTGGGAAAGTCATGAAGTAAAGTTGCATGGTCTTCTTGTTCTTCATCATTGAGGCACTTTCCTATTTTAATCACCTTGTTTTCATTGTTTATATCCATCTATATGTCCACTGCATCTCCTAAGGGAAGCACATTTTGTTTCAAAAATTTAGGGTTATATTCTTCTTTGCTCATGTCAACTTCACTACTTCCTTCTTCACCATCTTTTTGCTTGGTACTAATCATAGCACATGTAACACATTTAGATTATTAGTGAATAGTTTTTAATAAACTCCTAGCATTCTTTTCAAAGCTTCATTATCTTCGAAATACTCCATTGATTCTTCACAATTTATATCAATCAATTACACGGATGTACGTGTACCCAGCATGGAATTTCACGGCTATTCTAATGTGCAAAATATCTAAAAATGCAAGTGGAAAAACACTAAGAACACTTCAATGATTAGCCTAAAGAGTGATAAAACAAGGAAAATAGATGAAATAAAATGCAAATCGATTATACCTTCCTTGTTGTTGAAGACTCCTTGGTTGGCCCTTGATTTAGATGAATTTGTATGCTCTTTAGATGGCTTTTGATGTTACTAGATGCAAGATTGATAATGCATAATGACTAAATGGATGGCTAAATGGTAGCAAATGCTTGAGAATACAAATTGGCAGCATAAGGTTGTTCAAAATGAAAAGTATTGAAAATGCCCTCGAGGAGGGGGTATTTATAGAAGAATTTGAATTCTCTAGGAATTCAGCAGGTTAATTCATCCAACAAGGTCAAGATGAAAGGCTATGGTGGGTTGAGAAATCTAAGCCCTCACATCTTGACATGTGTGGATAATTGAAATTAACCAAGAAGAGGAGATGAGGTGTAAGTGAGGTGGCCAAAAGGTACATGAGGTGGAGGAAGGACAAGTACCTTCCAAGTACTTTGATGTGACCTTTCAATGATCACATGGGAGAGGAAGCTTTGGGAGAATAAAAGTAGATTAAAATTCACAATGATTGGAAGAATGCGGTGGATAAGACAAAGGTTCCCAAAAGGTGGGAATTTGTCACATGTGACTTGATGTGACAAGTCAAAGGTTCTAGAAGATGCATGGGAAAAGGGGATTCTAGGAATAATAAAAGTGAATTAAAAATTCACATGGGGAAGAGAGGAGCCTAGGGTGAATAAAAAGGAATTAAAAATTCCTTGGGGGTGGGGAGAGTTGACCAAGGTACTAATTAGGTTTAACTAATTAGTAATTAGAGGATAATTAGGGGTTAATGTGGATTAGAAGCCAACTTGCAAAATTTGGAGGATGTGACACATCCTAATCAAGGATTAGGCATGTGCACATCCTTAATGAAGAGATTAGGAGATGGATTAGGATTAGATGGGAATGACATGTGAGGAATTAAATAAATGTAATATTTATTTAATTCATTTGATGAAAGAGGATTAAGGAGGGGTAAGGTATTTAATTATTAATTAAATACCTTAGGGATGGCAATTAAATATATTAATTAAATAATAGTAATATTACTTAGCAATTAACTTTCGGATAAAGAAGGATGTTTAGATGAAAAGTGAAAAATTTGGATAAATTAAGTGTCCAAATTTGGATGTCTCTGACTTCAATGCGAGAGTTGTTTTAGGATTACACATGATGGTGTTGATGTTTAATGAGGGTCTCTTTGTTGCTTGTGTAATCTTAGAAGGTAAATATCCCAAACCAAATTTTGTCTCTTGTGTGTTAGGCTCTATAGGAACACTGATGCCTTGTTCTTTCTTTCCACATCCTTTGCCATTATAACCCAATTATTTCACAAGTTCATAGCCTCTCCCAATAATTTTTTTCCATTTCTTTCAAGTTTGGTGGCTATTGATAATCTATCTCATCAAAGTTTGTTGTATAGCTTGTGTCTTCTTCAAGAGTGGATGAGGTAGATGCTTGTGAATTTTCTTCCGGGTTCTATGTGGATATTGCCATTGGTTGTTTTTTTTTCATCTTCTTTATTTGTGATTATGTACTCTCCCATAAATGAGGGTGTGAACTCCAAGGAACCCCAATCATCATCCAATAATTTTGACACTTTTTCAATCTCTTGTTTTTCCTCCTTCATAGGTTTTATGTTTGATGTTGGAGTTAATGTGTTAGAGGACTTGTCGTTCCTTTTTCAGCTGGTAAACATATTTTAGGATCGAGGTCTATTTCAACTTGGTATACCTTGTTGTTATAGACATATTTTATGATACAATGAAGATTCAAAGGCACCACATGCATCTCATGAATCCACAGTCTTTGTAAAAGAAGATTGTATGAAAGGTCATGAGGAATAACATGAATATGAGTTTATAAGGTAGCCATTCTGACTGTAATAGGTAAATTAATCACACTGAGCGGTTGCTTTCCTACATTGTCAAATCCTCGAATCGATAAGGAGTTAGGTTCCATTTTTTATTTATCTATGCCTAGTCTATCTAAAAGTTTCACACTGCATACATTATGGGCTGAGCCATTATCAACAAGGGTTCTTTTTATTCCTGTTCTATTGAATTTGGCTATTATCATGAAGGTATCATGTCTCTTCCTCATCTCCAAGGGAGGGAGCTCATGTTGATAAAAGGTAATGTCTAAATTAACTGTATTCATTCCCTGTATTAGAGCCACCGCATCATTTGCATTTGTATTAGGAGGGATCACAACTTGTTGTAAGGCTATTTGAAGCATAGTGCGATAATTAGGAGAGTTTTGAATCAAATCCCATACGGATATTTTCACGAGAGTATTCTTAAGTTGTTCAACAAGATCATACTCCTTTCCACTATTTGAAGGAAAATGAGGGGCAATAGGAAAAATAGAGTTAGGTAAAGGTAAGGATGTTGAGGTTGTTTGTTTTGGTTGCAGATTGTTTCGAGTGTTATATGTGTGAGCAATGGTATTGTTATTTGATTGCTGCAAAACATTGTTTTTAGGTCGGTAAAGGGTTAATTTAGGCTTGTTTTGAGTTTGAGTTTTGTGTGAAGGTGGGTATAGGATAAGTTGAGGTTGGATCACATTAACATCTCTTATTTTCAATCTATCATAACAATCCTTAGTGGATGAACTTTGTGAGATGAAATCCTTAAGGGCTTCATCTAACATGTCAAAGTCATCACTACTAAAAGGCTTGAGTGTTAGGTTAACTTGGAAAGAGAGATTTGACATATTCAAATAAATATGCTTTCTCCAAGTGGCTTAGGTGTTGGGTCTTGCTTTTGGTTTTGTTTTCTAATGTATGCGAAATGTAATCTAATCTAATTGAACTATGAACTAATGCTTAAAATGAAAAGTGGACAAATCTAATTCTATCCACAATTGTAAATTACGCTACTTCTAATGATTCAAATGTAATAGAAAGAATGCAGAATGAAAGAGAAAAGTTTTAACAACAAACAAAAGCTTTAAAATGGGGACTTTAACTTTGTAAAATGTAGTTTAGAATTTGCACTGGGACTGATTCACACAAGGTGGCGAATGAGTCCCAGTAGGGATTTTTTTCAAAATTTTCAAAAAATTTAAATTGATTTTTATGCTTTCTATGCTATATGATCTATATCCTAAGTGAAAATGCATATTTTGTATGAATTTCAATGAAATGAGATGTAAAAATGTAAGTTATATGAACTTTCACTAATGCAAAATTTGAAAACCCTAGAATGCAAGTTAACTATTTGCAAATCCTAATGCGATGTTAATGTAAGCCAAATATAGGATGATGATGATGATGCACTCCAAATCATAAATTTAGTGTTCTAAATGCAGGTTCACCAAAATAAAATGTTGTAAAAGTGGTATTGTTCCCTCGTATGGTTTTAGGACATAAAGCACACCTGCTTCTCCAATTTCATTCATTAAAGGGTAAGATCTCAATGCAAAGGAGAAAGAGATCTTGCAATAGGGTTGTCCTAGGGGATGAATGTAAAATAATAAGGGGTTCACCACCAACTAAGAACTTGGAAAGACAAATAAAATGCAAATTATAATGCAAGATGAAGTACAAAACCCTAGTAAGATGCAAAGCTTCACTAAATGACCTAGAAATGCAAATGAAACAACACCGAAAACTACATAAAGGAATATGTGCACCTGGGAATCTAGAAATGGTTGAGTGGAGCTCTGAAACACTGGAATTTATAATTTTTTGACCTATTGGGACTCATTCACTAATTTGGGCAAATTAGTCCTAGATCTGGATGTTTGCCCAGGAGCTAATTTTTGGGAAAAAGGGTATCTGAATCTGCAAATAGTTCTAAGAAACACCTGTAGTGGGATTCATTCACCACTCTTGGCGAATCAGTCCCCTTCTATTTTTTGAGAATTCAAAGTTCTTATATGTAATCCAATATTTTTCCTTCCCTTCCAAACTAATTTTTGGTTTTGAATCTAAGAAAATACCTGCAAAAGAAAATATAGACTAGATTTTCTTATGGGGGGTTTGCCTAGGTCAAACCCTTAGTTTGGTAATTAAACCTTGATGGAAATAATAAAATATGCACGTGAATATGAATGAAAACCCTAGCCTTAAGTGTGTCTAAGACTAGGAAATCTGAAACACAATGCAACCCTATTCTAATGTGTAAGAATGAGATACATGAATGAGATATGGCAATGAATGACTCACTTAGAGAGACATCTAATCACCCAAATGAGCCTCAACAATGCTTGTACCTTCCTTGGGTTGAGAGTAGAGTGATAATGGATGATGGAATCACTTAGGAAACAAGTCCTTAGGCTTGGATTGATGGCTAGTTGCATCTCCCCAACCTAGAATCCATCATGATTCACAATAGACAACCATGATCAACCCTTGACAATGCTAGATATTGAATGAAAGTGAGCTTGAAGACTTGAAAAAACACTTTAATACTACTCCAAGACTTCAACTTTGCTTTCTTTTGAAACTTGAATGCTCTTGTAAAAGAATGAATGAAGATTCTTGATACTTGTCTCTTAAAATTGCTCTTGAAAATGCTTGCTTAGATTGCTTAGATGATAAAAATGACGTAGAAACTTGCTTATATAGGCATCAACACCTAATTTACCATTATTTAGATCTCAAAGGCTGACCATCCATAAAAAAAATGGAATTAAAAAGGTGATTTGCTTGCTCAAAACTTAAAAAGACCCCGAATGGGACTCATTCACCCAAGGTGGTGAATGAGTCTCACCCTAGCTTTTTGAGGTGGGTTTTTAGGATTTTTGATGTTTTAAATGATTTTGTCAGGTTTTTAGCTAAAATAAGCCTCAAGATCCAAAATAATGGGTCTTAGCGGCCTATTAATGGTGATTTAAAGGGGTAGTTAATGCAAATATACTAAAATAGGCCAAGATTAAATGAGAAATTTCCCTATCTCCAAGAAGGGGGGGTTGATTTACGTCATTAAAATTATCTCACAGGTTTTTGCATATTAATTCATTGACTTGGTCATTGCAAAGTATTTGAAACCTACTATTGAGTCAACCTCCCTCATATAAATGCAGATTTATCCTTTACATAACACGTTGAAATTAACTTCCTTCCTCACATAGAGCGCAACACTTTTTAACTCACTATGCATTACTCATTAACTAAAAGCTATGTATTTCTAATGCATGGTATCCAAAGATACTATATATGCACGGCCTAAGCTAGTTTTTCCATTGTTTATTTTAGTGTAGCTCATTAAATCATGCATTATCGCCTATATTTGTTGCTTCATGCAAAGTCTAAGACTATTTTTACTCACTAATATATGACAGGGCTACGCCCTTCACTTATTTACAACTATGCTACACCATGTAACACATTGTCTCCATTCTATTTCCATGCGCTGGCCTTTTATCTCCAACATTGTACACATGTGTAGTTATGTTTGTTGCCTTATATTTTCTTAATGGTTCATATGTGAAAGATTGGTCTTTCCTATATTTTCAAAAGCTTCTACATTCCACATGTTTCCCTTCAAATGTATGAACTAGTGCTATACTATGCAATCATATACATATATCATATATATACATATATTTATATATATACATGTATATATATATATTCCATGGAAATCAAATACGTATACATTTGATATTCAAATGAATAATATCAACTTAACATTTATATAATAATATTGACTATATATAAATATGTATATGTATATATATACATATTCCTCTATGTACATGTATACATACATATACATGTATTGATATATTTGTATGGAAATTTCCCTTTGTCACTCATACATATATATCATCACATGTATACATATGTATATATGTATGTATCTTATATATATTCATCTGATTACACAATCAAACACACATACAATTACCATCTTATGAAATAAAAGTGTGATGCATATATATAAATATATACTTACATGTCACATTGTCCCTACGATAACGCCATGCTCATAAGCAACCCGTTCATAATCATGCATAGTTGCATCTACCTATGTACTATCATGTACATGCTCCTCCATGCATATGGTCTATCATCAACACACATATGCATACATACATATATATACATTCAATGTATGTTCACGTTATTAATCAAGCATAGTAATATAAGGAAGACTCATAAGTTCCAAACATATAAACATCATCCAAGAATGCAATCAATAGTAATCAAGATCCTTACTAATGCAAACACATCATACTAAAGGATGACTTACCAATTCCCAACACAATAACTTGACTCAACCATTCTATTGTCAGTGTGAGTGTGAGCTCATATAGGTTTCATTTAGGGTTATTTGACCAATCACTTCTCCTAAGTGATACTTCCCCTCCCTTTCATAGGATTGAACCTATCCTTGCAACCAACTTAGAACATTTGTACTGGTAGTTAGGCATTCATAATAAATCCATATGCATCATAAAAATTTAGCATATTCATATAGCAATACATGTTCATCATCAATGTAAACATAATTACTCTTTCAAAGCATTTATCAACACTTTCACATAATACCTATTTCAATATTTCATTTATTGTACAAACATATCAAAATTGTGATTGCATTTACCATCCTATTTACCTGTGAAGATAAAAGTAAATCAGTAACAACAAGATGGGGTATGACACAAGACTACAAAAAGAAAGAAGTCAAGAACTAAGTAGAAAGCAACACAAGAAAAGTTTAATTTGGTAAATGTGGATGATGATGAAGAGGATGAAGAAGAAGAAATTGAATCTTACATATTAAAGAGAAGAGAAAAGAGAACAAGACAAGAAGAAGAAGAAGAAGAAGAAACATCCATAGAAAAAGAAATGGAAAAGGAAATAAAGGTGAATGGTGAAAAATTGTTTTGCTTCTTCTCTCAAGGGTTTAGGACCTAGAAGGACAATTTTCACTAACTTTCACTCAAGAACAAACCCTTGGGATCATCTCAATGCAAAGGAGAAATATATTTTGCAAGAAGTTTGTTCTAGGGGATGAATATAAGCTAATAAGGGGTTCACCACCAAGTAAGAACTTGGAAAGATAAATGAAACACAAGATGTAATTTAATAAACCCTTATTCAATGCAATAACCTACAAAATGACTTAGAAAAACTTAAATGAAACAAAATAGAAAGCTACAGAAAGGAAGATGTGCACCTGGAAATTTGGAAATGACTAGAAGGAGCTCTAAAACAAGAAAATTCTATCTTTAATGCTGAGTGGGACTCATTCGCCAAGCTGGGCGAATCAGTCCAAAATCTGGGTTTCTATGTGGGAACAAGAATCTGCGAAATGGGTATCCAAATCTACAAAAACCTGAATTTTGACCGGAATTGGGACTCATTCGCTAGAAGTGGTGAATCAATCTAGTTAAGGTTTTCTACAACTTCAAAGTCTGATCCCACTCTTCTCTATCTACTCTATCTTTCTTGATTGATTTCCAGATTCGAAACCCTGATTTGCAACCTGTAGGTGTTCTCCAATGTTCTCCAAGACTTGACAACTTTGACAACTTTGAATGATTTGACAAATTTTCTCCAATCGTCCTCCTTAAGAAATCTGCAACCTAGACCTACAAATTACACACAAAGGAGAGGGAAAAATGTTGTTGGGTTAGTGGATAGGGGATTTCCTTGGTCAAACCCCTTGTTGGTAATTAAACCTTGAAATAGAATGAAATATGCATGGAGAATGATGAATGAACAAGATGTGATGTTGCAACTCACCAAACCCTAGCAATAAGAAGCTAAAAACATGTATGAAGTGGCTCCAATGGATGTAGATCTTGACTATTTCTTGAAGGTGATAGATCTTGAATGAAATGCTTGCTTGAATCATAAAATCCTGCATCACAATTATTAGCTCAAAACTAAACATGATGCATGAATTCTTTGACATGATGATTGATGCTTGAAGAATTCTCTAAAATGCTTGATAATCTATCCTTGAATGATCTTGAATGCTCTTGTGAACTTAAACTTGTTATAAGGATGAATACTTGAATGCTTGGGATGAAAATGAGTGAAAGAACCCTGTATTTATACTTAATTATGCAAGAATTCTCGAAATTACAAAACTACAAACATAAAATCTAGGAGAATAAAATCCCACCAAAAATTTGAATTAATTTTGATTTTGTGCAAAATGGGACTCATTCGCCCAAGGTGGAAAATGAGTCCCATTAGGCATAATTTATGGGACCAGTTTTCAAAATGCTTAGAAATGTGTGAAATCAAGTTTGGGGCC
>VDFB02222009.1:0-11914 GCA_007258455.2 Sequoia sempervirens | reverse complement strand
GAGCATCATAAGGACTAGAGGGAACAATCTCCTGTCCATTTGCATTATTTTCCACTTCATACTAAAAAATAGAGGCAATAGTTTGGAATTCTGGACACTCTAATTCTAAATGTTGACTTGTCTTATAGAGCCTGCACCACCCTGATAGGGCTGCTTCAGCCAGATATACACCACTAGGAGGCTTGTCCTGATTGACTGGCTGATTTGCAGACTGGTTGACTATTTGGTTAGCTGGTTGATCCAATGGGGTGGGGATCCCTCCATTATTAGGGCCTATATTCCAAGTCCTACTTTTCCCTTGTGATTGTCTCTTATCAAATCCAGATCCACTACCTTGACCTCTATCAAAGTTTTGTCTCCTATCATTATTATAGCCTCTATCATTGATGTAACCTCTATCCTGATTGTATCCTTTGTCATTGTAGAATCCTCTATCATTACGCTGTCCCCTATCAAAATTCCGCCCTTGTGAAAATTCTCTGTTCTGATTGGATTGCATACTCTTCTGGGCAGCCTGCAGTTGACTATTCTGATTCCTTAAGTAGGTCACCTCTAGATTTAACTTCTTTATCTGCTCAGCCATTTCATCAATCCTCTCCCTATTTGGATCTCGATAAGGAGGCTGGCTTGAGTTACTCTGAGGAGGGACATGCATTGTATTAGATCCCATAGACTGATGCAGTACCTCAGAATTTTGCAGATAAGCAGGAAAACTATTTGGCTGTGATTGATACATAGGCTGATTAACCTGTTGTTGGGGAAAATTCATCATGGGAGAGACTTGACTCATGGGAAGGCCAAGATGTGGCACCAAGGGTAATTGAGGTACTAGATTCATGATTGGGGTATGGTTGGTAAGTGCTTGATTCACTGCCTGAACCTGATTAGGATGTGCAACTGGTCCTAAAGAAGGCAACGGTCCAGTTATATGCTGCCTCAGATCTGTGCTAAGCTTAACAACTTCTGTGTAAGCATCAGTTAGGGTACCTGGAGGATTGGGTCTCCATTTCAGGAAGGTTGCTGTCAGGCTATCTAGAGCTTCATAATAGATTCCTAGGGTAGTATTGTCATCCAAAACATAGGGATCTTGAAGTCTGGTGTATGCGCAGTGAAACCTATTATTGAAACTTGATATGGGTTCATTGACCTCTCTTTTGAACCTAGTGAATTATAAATACAATTCATTGGCACTAATAGGTATTCTAAACTTTTGTAAGAAAGCAATTTCAAGATCAGTCCAGTTGAGAATTGAGCCAAAAGGGAGGTGATTGTACCAATAAAAGGCCTCTTCTCCTAGTGAATAAGGGAACAACCTACAGGAAACATCCTCATGGACAATTCCTCTATCTTTGAGACAAGTTTGGAAAATCCTTATGTGTTCTTCAGCAGTTCTGTTTGGGTCATTGATATGAAACTTTGAACAAAAATGCTCAGAGTTTTTGGGCATTACATTGTAGGCCTAGAAAAATAAGGGAGATGGATTATTAGCTAGGAAAGCCATTGGTAAAAGTGGGGGAGGTGGTTGTGGTTGGTTATTAATGACAGGCTGGGGCTGTTGAACATGAACCGCTTCAGGGATGGGTATAGCCTCAACCTCGGGGTGTGAAGATGCAAATGAAGCTGGTGAAGGGATGGGTGATGATGATTCTTCCCTTTCTCGAGTCCTTCTTGACCTAGCATGGAACTGTAATTCCTCTAAATCTTCCTCCGTGGAAAATCGCCAAAACAAGTTGGCCAAGGAAGAAACAAACTAAGGCACACATTAAATGCCATCATCCAGGTCGGCTTTGACACAGTCCTCAATGCAGCCCCATCCAATGCATGCCCTATGATAATAGGGAAGCACACATCTCGAAATAAGCATTAACTGCCACTTCTCGTATCTTTTCTCTGAACTGATGACCCTTGGACCCTCAAGAATGTTCCATCCAACTCGGTGACAGGTGGCAAAGGCAATACCCTAAGCCGACATTTAATGGAGTCAATTTCTTCCTTGGACTAGTCAACAATCTTATTCCAATCCTCCTTGTTGGCCAGATACCTATCCATCACTGCTAGATAGGTGGCCGCATCATCAAGCTGGTGGCTAGTTATAACACTTTCAGAATCTGGGGCGTAAACCTCATGCCACCACTCTTTTAGCTATTCCAGACTTAGATATTTTAGAGCCATCTTCCTCCTTCCAGTCATCACTTCGAAGAATGCAATGCATCCATCATACACTGCTGTGAGATCCCCATCAATCTATTTCTTCCACTTTTGGATCTTCTTTATGGCCTTCTGCCTAATCTGTAGAGCTTCGAACCATTCCCAGGGTTCATCCAATCTAGAGGAAGGAAGGATTCCATCCACAGCCAGTTGTTCTCTACCATGCCCCATGATAATCTTGGATTTCTGCAACAAAAGGTCAATGTCCTCCTTGTCGTGGGACAGCACATGCTCAAACAACTCCTTGGCCTGGACTGCATCCTTTCCAACTGATAGGATGTCCTTGATTTCATTATCTCCCTTTGCTTGCACATCCTTCAGCCAATCCACTATAGCTTGGGCAGAGGTCTTCATTTTCTCAATCTCAGAGATAGTTTCCTTGGGCAGAAATCCGGGAGTGGTAGAAGAGGAAGGATGGAGGGACTGCAAGGGTTTCATTACCTCCTCCAAGCATTTCTTTAACCTTTCATTTTCTTTCTTCAATTCCTGCTTGGTCTGGGTCTCCCTCCTCAACCTGCCAATGATCACCGCACTGGACCCTTCAAACTCTTCTATATCCTATTCCATGGATGTCGGCCCAAGGTTGATGGTTTGCACACTGTAATCTTGACCCATGACATCCTCTCTTGTCTTGTCTGCGGCAGGAGTGGCGATGTGGATAACCCTGTTATTTGTTTCATCTCTTTCCACCTTGGAAACCACCTTAGCTACCTTCCTTTTCTTCCCTTTGCCAATTTTTGATAGCATCTCATCCCAATCCAAGTGAGTGTCTTCGACTACCACTTGCTTCTTCCTTGCAAGCTCTTTTTCTAACCAGTCTGGGGCTGCAGGCTCTACCCAGATTTCTTCTGTCCTTGTTTCTTCCGGTTGTTCTATCACTTTCTCTTCTTCTTCTGCAGTTGCCCTATCCTCCTCTTCCCCAAGGAGCTGCTCACCTTGATCCTTTTCCTCAAACTCCACCTCTGGCTGCACAGGTGATGGGGTCCTAACAGGGACGTCCTCTTTCTGCTCAGGGGATGCTTTACCTCTGCTATTTTCCAGAGAATCCTCATACATCACCAAAGGGGAAGTATGCCTTTCCTCCTCTTCAACTCCTAGCTCCACTGCCTCACTAAAGAGTGTCCCTTCTTTGAAGGGCTCTGCCTCTCCGCTGGTTTCATGTTCCTCCAGAACTTCCTGTTCAAGTGCACTTGGTGGAGGAGAAGCAGCCTTAGATGGTTCTGCAGTTGGTGATTTTGGCGAAGGATCTGCCTTTGGCACAGTGTCCTTTGGAGAGGGCATCCTGGATCTCCTTGTGTAAACCTTTGCTTTCTCCCCTCCTGAACTCTCCACATCGACAATAGGAGGCTCATCCTCTGAGGCAACCTGACCCTTCTTCTTTGAAGTCCTAGTTGTTCTTGCTTTCTTCGGTGGTGGAGGAACTTCTTCCTCTTCTGCTTTTTCCAACTCTTCCTCATCAGAGGACCCGCTAAGCTTCAAGGTCTCCCATCTCCTTTCTCCTTTTGGCTTCCTTTTTGTTTCAGGCCCACCTTCCTTGGGTCCTCTAATTTTTATCTTAAACGGTGAGGTCTTGGCAGCTTTCCCTTTGGGGTCATCTTCCCCGGATTCCTCAGAAGTGGACATAGGATTGAGATTCCCCATCAAATCGAAGGTACAAGGTACCTTTTCACTCTCTAGCTGCCAAACCTTATGCTTCAGCCAGGAAGAAGTGAATTTCATGACCGGTGCCATTAGGTCCTCCAACTCTGTGACCTCATCGTCATTCTAGTTGATATCTCCGGTCGACTTGTCCTTCACAGTCTCATAGACATGATCCTGCACCAAGTTTCCATCGTCCTCTAGCTGATCCAGGATCAACTTGACATTGTACTGTCTTATTGCCTCCACAGGGAGCCTGGAGTACCTCTTCTTTCTGGCCTCAAGGTCATCTTTGATATTGGCCCAATAATCTTCCAGGTCATCCTTATGCCAGTACTCCCTAGTGGCCTTCTTCTGTGCCTCTCCTGTGATGTTGAAATTCATCCTTTTGGAGTGGAAGGAGAAACCATAGGCTGCTAACTCATCTCCTGTCGTATGTGCTAATTGAATAGAAGGGCACATTTTTGCCACACCAATCCCGAGAGGAAAGTCTCCACCGAAGCCAGTCTTATGCTTCTCCCTCTTCACAACAGCGTCAAATTCACAAATCTATCTGACAATCTCCAATAGCACAATGTGATCAGTAGGGTATCTTGGCAACCTGTATGGAGCAACCGGGCATCCATCAATCCTTATGTAAGTGAAGGTGGGGAACTGAATGAACCAAGCCCCATAGTTCTTAAATAGCCCTTTGGCTCCATCTGATAATCTCATGTGCTCAACATTCTGCAACATCCAGGAAATATGCATTGTGAATGCATCATTGGATCTCCGGTAATCCTTGTGTCCTAGATGCAGCTCAAGGTAGATCTCATAGATTATATTCTATCCAAGTGTCCCCTGCGGATTCAGACCCTTGTATGGATAGAACCGGGCTAGCACATACATGACATAAGAGGACATGGTGAACCTCTTAGTTTCTAGGACGTTCCTTAACTGTTTGTCAATTTCAGAGCTAATAAGCCCTGCCCAATGATAGTTGGTTCCCTGTTCAACCCTGGTGATCACATGGACCATCCAGCTCTCTAGCACTCCGGCAGTCCTCAGACCAACTACTCTGCTCAGAAATGTTATTGCATCATAAATGTCTGACCTGAATTTAACTCTATGCAATTGCTTGGGTAGTTTAGAATGATGTGACTTCGGCTTTTCCAACCAAGAGTTGATTATCTGTTGGGCTTTGTTGGGCTCCTTCTCATAATATGTTTTGGCCATGTCAATGTTCAGCGCACATATTGAGGGTAGATCAGGCATGTCGAAGGCTTGTACAATGGAGAGAGGACTGAAGTTCGCCAAGACCCTTCCCTCGGTGCTGACAACCCTTTGCGTATCAAAATCATATTGTCTGGCACATTCTAAAATCAGCTCATAGCACTAGACCGCTGGAGGAAACCCAGCCACATGCACAAGTCCAGATTTCATCATTCCTTGCCTTAAGGCTGACAGATCCTTCTTAGTTGTCCTCTACTTAAACTCCTCATACCTCCAAGCTCCAACATTGGTGTCAGACACCTCGGACCATACGGAGGATATCCTGCTCTCAGGAAGCTGACTCTTGATGTCCAATCTTAATCGTTCTGCCTCAGAAATGGATGACCCCTCCGTGCCACCCTTAGATTTTCCGGTAGCAGCCTTGCTTGATTCGGCCTGCATTCACAAAAGACGTCATTAATATTCAATTACTGTGCATATTCCAACCCAAAGATTAGCATAAAATCATATAAAACAATCAAAATCTATCGCAAACTGCTAATCCTTGAAATTCCAGAAAAATAAAGCAGTCCGGGAAAATATCGCAAACCGGGAAAATCCAGTCGGGGCAGAATTTCAGAGAAATCCGACCCAGACGGATTCTTGCTGCCAAAGCATCGTTAGTCAAATAAATCGTTAATACAGCCAAGAATCATCAGATTATCATGAAATTCATGCATTGGCAACGAGAACTAAGCATTTAGTGTTCACTCCATCAATCCTATCTCTGAAAAATCAAACAGGCAAAGCCAGACAAGGAAACCGGAAAAATCCGGATGGAACGGATTTTCGTGGACAGCACAAAATGTTCCAGTAATTACCCCAGCCTGCGGAATAAGCCTAAACCGGGAAAATCCGAAAGCGGAGGAATTCCGCGAGGACCTCGGAAACCCGAGGAACAACGAAACGCGAACCAATAGCCAAATGATCACGGGATCTCCTCTACCTGAATTCCAATGGTCTCAAAACTGACAGTAATCAACAAAACTCAAAATGCAAAGGATTTCAAATTCTCAAAAGCTTTCAAAGGACAAGTCCCTTATGCCAAAACAACGGTGCCCTAATTTTAATAACCAGACCTCCGCCATTAAAATCAGGGGAAACTTCAAGGTTTAAAATATCAGTTAATGATTAACCTTAAGCACTCTGAATCCTCACAGGGCGGGGGTCAGCGTAATACAAGGACAAGATCGATCAATCATAATGAATTTTCTGTTCTGGGCTGAACACCGAAGGAAACCCTAACCTTGCACCATATGGCAGACCTCGCGCTAAGAGGGCAAATAATCTAACCTAGAACCCCTCAAACGGATGCACCCATTATCTTAATAGGCAAATATAAGCTCTCAGGGCATGGATAATGTGGTTTTACAAAGAAACAGGTCAAACCCAAATTCTATAAATACGGGATCACCATCAAGCAAGGGCCGACCCGAAATTATCATCATTCAGTGCAGAAACACTCAATCACCATGCAAACAAATGAAAGGGGCCAACGACAACCTACCATGGATTAATGCGGATGAAATTTGAGCCTGAAGGAACAACCGCAAAACGAACACGCCCAGGCAACACAAATCCAAATGCCGACACCCAGTAATCCACATACAAGCCATCAATCCTCAAAACTCAGATGAAACTCTTAATCGTCAGAACAGAAGCAAGTGAGCAATGAAATCAGAATGATGCTCAAAATGCCCTAAATCCACCCATATACTCGTCTGAGCAAAGGTACCCAAGCATTAATGAGCGACAAGACACCTCTAACAAATCTGGAAACCCGAGCCCTAGACGAAATTTCAGAAAATCCAAAGATACGCGGAAATTCGGATGGACCGAAATTTTGCGGAAATGCAGAAACGGGAATATAACGAAGTTCAGGATTTTAGCGCAGACCGAGAAAATCCCGGGATCGAGCAGAAACCCAGATTCAGAGAATCCAGCCAGAAACGGACAAATAGCCAGGGCCCGGGAAAATCCGCCGAAGCAGGAAAATCCCGGAGTCGGGTGAAAACTCAGATTTTGCCCAAAACTCAATTTTAATCAATTCACACCTCAGGACAAGGTCAAGGCTAGCAAGACCAACATATCAAGACCTCAAAATGATAAGTCCAATAAAACCAAAGGTCGAAAGACGCCAGAAAAGAGGGTCCCTACTCCAAGTGGGCGCAGGCAAAACTACACAACAAATGGCAACTCATTGGAAATGCTCCTCGAAAGCATTTCGATGACAAACGAATCAAAACCCAAAACCCCGTTTCACTGTGACATCCACCACCATACCATGTTTAAAACAAAGAAGCCCCCTAGTCATTCAAAGCTTCCTTATACCGTCAAAGTGTGTGCATATGCATTTATTACCGGCCCCTTATTAAAATCGTAGAACCGCACTTGGTATGAACAGCACGAAAAGAGCCCTTACTCTGTGCAACTTGATAGAGCTCTTTGCTGCCGGGCCGCCGCCCATAGCCCTAGAATTTGTTATCATCGGATCCTCTCGGAACATAGCCTCTATCGCCAGCCGCGCTTCTAGCCCCGGTGAGAGATATTCGTGATTCTCTGATAATTTGAATTCAAACCCGGGGATTTTCAATATATATAGAGTTTTTTTCCTTTTCTTTTTTTTTTGATATATCTTTTTCCTTTTTCATTCATTCCATTCAACCTCGTGGAACAATAAAAGTCCACATTCAAATAGAATCACGCTGGCACTAGAGCGTAAAAAATGACAATCTATTCCGCATCTTTATAAGGGCTCCTCACTTCAAGTTTGTTTAATACTGAAAGTACATGAGACCCTAATATATCTTTACAGCGACCGATTGTGAAAACCCTCGCCTCAAGATAAGGAAAGTGACATGAAATAAAAGAGTTTTGTACCCATAGTGTCCCTAAAGGATGATTAATAGAGTTTGTAAGGGAAATACCAAGAATATCAAACCTACTTTGTCACCATTGTCATACAGATGCACCCAAAGATCCCCAAAAGAGAAGGAACCAAGAGCAAGAGAAACGCAAACCAAAACAAACAAACCAAAGCAAACCTAATCTAACCAAGGCAAACAAGCAAAAAAATTTAAAAAAATGGGAAACCTACCCTAACCAAACAAAACAACAGAAAGCAACCTAAACTAACTATGTACAAAGCGGAGAGTTGAAAATAGCTAAGGACTGGAAATAATGTTTTAAATACTGCCCATTGATAGGCAGTGGGATATCCTCTCCTGTGAGAGTCTTCAGACAGAAGGCATTATCTCCAAGTATCTCAGCAATCTGATATGGACCAAGCCACAATTTATCAAATTTCCCATGGTTCCCTTTCTGATCATGAGGTTTATCCCAGTATAGGACAAGGTCAGAAATCCAGAAGGCTTTGACTTTGGTTCTCCTATCGAACCATCTCTTAACTAACCCCTGATGTTTGGAAAAATTCTCAAGGGAATTGTCTCATTTCTCTTTAAGGTGTAATAATTCTATCAACCTAGCCTCCCTTTTGTCCCCTTCATCATAAAATTGGTTTATAAATTGCAAAGTTGGGATCTTGAGTTGGATGGGGAATACTGGCTCCAAACCATACACTAAATGATAAGGAGATGTTCCAATGGAAGACTTAAGTCTGGTACGATCTGCCCAAAGGGCATACCAAAGCTGGGTGTGCCAGTCTTTTGGGTTCCTCTCTAACAGTTTATAGATGACAGTCAATAGGTTCTTATTAGAGGACTTTGCTAGGCCATTACCTTGGGGATAGTAATTAGACGCGAACTTCACAATAATGCCATGATCAAAAGCCCAATTTGAGAATTTCAAAGATGCAAAGGTAGGACCATTATCACAAACAACAGCAAAAGGGCATCCAAAATGATTAAGAATAGCAGACTCTAAGAAATCAATCACTACTTCAGATGTACATTGCCTACAAGAAAAAGCTTCAGTCCACTTTGTAAAATAATCAGTGATAGTGAGAATGTACCTATGTCCAGCAGAAGATGGTGGGTTTATAGGGCCTATGAAATCCATACCGCACTAAGCAAAAGGCCTTATCTCAGTAACCGGTTGGAGTGGAAGTGCTGCACACCTTTCTCTTGTTGCTGCAGTCTGGCAAGTGTGGCAGGTCCGTACATGATGGTGAACATCCTTAAACAGTGTGGGCCAGTAATACCCTGCCCTCAAAATTTGATTTGTTGTAGCAATTGCAGAGCCATGACTAGTACCATATTTCTCATAGAATTCATTCATCACCTTCTCTGCTTCCTGCTTCCCAAGGCACCTCAAATAAATGCCTTCATGATTTTTCTTATACAGAACAACTCCTTTCAACATGAAACCATCACTCTTTAACTGTAGAGCTCGTCTTTGAACTGCATTAAGATGAACTGGAGGTTGTTGGTTCAGTAAATAATACACTATGTCATCATACCAACCATCAGGAGAAACCTCCTCAATATTGTAATTTTGAACAGTCAATTTTGGGCCTATTTCAGCCATAGTCTGAGTGAGTCCTTGCCCTCTTACCAGTTTCATAGGCTGGATCTCAATATCATACTCTTGTAGCATTGTCACCCACTTAGCTCTGCGTTCACCCAATTCATTTTGTATCAGTAGTAATTTAACTGCAAAATCAGGGACAATTGCATACACCTTATTTCTGAGGATATAAGGCCTGAATTTCTTTACTGCTCTAACTAGGGAATATGCTTGCTTTTCCACACTTGGATATTTCAACTCAGCATATTTTAATGGTGCACTCATAAAGGCAATAGGATGCTCATTTCCCTTATCAGACTTTTGAGTTAACATTCCAGCACACGAATGATTTGAAGCAAAGGAATAGATGTAGAAGGGCTTGCTGTAATTAGGACTTACCAATACAGGAGCATCAGCAATAGCTCTTTTGATCTCTGCAAAGGCTTCCTTTGCTTATGTAGTCCATTCGATCTTAGCATCTTGTTTCAACATTGCATTAAGTGGTTTAACAATTTCAGCAAATCCAGTGATGAATTTTTTGACGAATTTGATCTTACCAAAGAAGGACTTCATCTCCTTTTTACTAGCAGGTGGCTGAAACTTTAAGATGGCCTCCACCCTTTTTAGATCAATAGCAATTCATTTTTCTGATATTACATGTCTGAGTAGCTTCCCTTCTGTTACTCTAAAGATGCACTTTTTAGGATTCAAGGATATGCCGAATTCTTTGCACTTTTGGAACACTTTGTGCAGATCTGAGATGTGATCCCCTCTGTTCTTTGAAAACAAAGTCAGGTCATCCATGTAAATAATGATGCATTTTCCTATGATATCTTTAAAGGTAATATCCATAGCTCTTTGAAACGTGGCCCCTGCGTTGATGAGTCCAAATGGCATCCTCCTGTAGGCAAAGGTACCCCACTTAGTTGTGAAAGCAGTCTTGTGTCTGTCTTCAGACTGAACCATTACTTGATTGTACCCTGAATAACCGTCCAAAAAGGACATCATCTTCAATCCATTAACCACTTGAAGTACTTCATCTAAAGAGGGGACTGGATAGTTATCTTTTCCTGAGGATCTGTTTAAATTCCTGAAGTCAACACAGAGCCTAATTTCTCCATTCTTTTTTCTTACTGGAACCAGGTTTGCCACCCATGTTGAATGCCTGACAGGGAATATGATTCTGGCGGACATCAGTTTCTAAACTTCCTTCTGTATTAGTGGTTCCAGTAACGCGTTGATAGGTCTCTGTCTCTGTCTGAAAGGCTTGGCATCTGGCTTCAGGGGTATAGTATGAGTTATGATTGATGTATCATAAGTTTTCAAGTCCTCATAACTCCAAGCTACAATATCTTGAAAGCTATGTAATACATCAATTATCCCTCATTTTTCTTCTAGAGTGTACACCTTACCAATGAAGATGTTCTTAACATTGTCCTCAGTTCCTACATTGTGGGTATCACACTGTCCACTGATTGATTCTTTCTTTGATTCTTGTTCTTGGTCTCTGATCTTATCCATATCAAAAATTTTCTCCAACTATACCATTCCCCTTAGAATAGTATTAGACTTCAGATTCAGCACACCTTCCAAGTCCAGTTCTACTTCCTGTGGTTCTGTCTCATCAATGATTTGGGAAGCAAAGACATCTGTATTTGTGATAAAATCCAAGATATGTTTATCATCTTAGAATAGCTGGAAGTTAGTAACATTGTCTGGGACTGATGGCATAGGAGTCAATTCAACTGTGAATTTTTTTAATCGTGACAGAGATAGAGGCTGCAAAGTGCTTGCGGCTTGAGCCAGAGAATTAGCAGTTTGATTCCTCTATCGTGGGATCAGTTGGATGTTGAAGGCATCAAATCCCTCGATGAGGTCCCACACTCTATGCCTATAATTCGTCATTCTCCTATTGTGGCATGCATATTGTCTCCTTACTTGTTTGACCACTAATTCTGAATCACCAAAAACTTGTAGAACCTTGACCTTTTTCTTAAGTGCCATGAGAAGTCCATGTATCAATGCTTCATACTCTGCTACATTATTTGTATAATAAAATTGGAGTCTATGGGCTGCAAAGAAATTCTTACCTTTTGGACTAATCAATTCAAACCCTACCCCAGCTCCATGCTTGGACTTGGATCCATCAAATCTAAGTGTCCAACATTCAGTAGCTGCTATCTTCTTCATCACATCCTTGGGCTTAATATTACTAGGTGGCCTTTCAGATGACACAAACTTCTTCTCTTGACAGTCTTTCTGAGAATTTTGTATATCTGTTTGAACTGCCATGGTTGGATTCATGGATTTCTATACTTGCTCTACTGTTGTTTGGCATAAACAACACTCCAAC
>VDFB02222007.1:33157-50263 GCA_007258455.2 Sequoia sempervirens | reverse complement strand
TTGGGAAGGGGCCAATTTTTCACATCAGAGTGGCACCAATTCCTAATGGGATCAAGAGTTTGCATTGCTTTCAATAGGATTTAATCTACTTTCTTGTTCTTTCATTATTTTCTTCTCTTCATTCCTATTTTTAGTTTTTTTAATGGATTTCATGGGGAATCCTTGTTCTTACTTGCATTTGATCTCCTAATGTATTCATTTGTTGTGTTTTACAGGTATTTGGATTAGGGATTCATAGTTAGTATATTTGATTAGAGTGTGTGATATCATTCAAGACAATTTTAAATGTCTATATTTTTCCTATCTTTGAAGCGAGGTACCGGCTACAAGGTAAAAAAATTAATCATGAGAAAATGTGAAATCTCCCACATCAATGTGCTATACAAAAACTTACTGTAATCCTCATTATAGAACACTATTATTCATAACTTCAGTATGTGTTCGTATATCATCATAAAAGCTTCGAAGTCAAATGAATCTCATAGTCATGAATCTATGTATAAAATTTTGTAGTGATATATTTCTTTGTGGTAGAATACATGTTAGATTTTAGAAGATACGAGCAATATACATTAACAATTATATGTAGATTAAATAACCTAGAAATAACAATGAAGAATAACACAAAAGAGATCAACACAAAATTTTAATGTGGTTTACCCAATATGGGCTACATCCATAGAAGCTCAGCCACTGAATGATTTTATTATCCAATGCAAAATAGATTAAAACCTCACAAATTCCATACTATAACATACATCCCAACAACTTATAACAATATTTTTGGAAGCTTCTAGAATTACGGTTTTATAAAGTCTATTTTTTTTCATTTGATGTGTTAATGGGAAAAACTTGGCATGTCAGTAGGAAAGCCTTGATTTGTTAACAAGAAAAACTAAAATTTCAATGGTTGTGCCCCCAAACCCCCACTCGGGGCCTAGCCAAGCCCCAAACCTTGATGAGGATATGTTACAAGTGTATATTATTTGCATGATCAGTCACCACATATCAACAATCTCCCACTTGGAGACTAATCAAGCACTACACCAAACAATCTCCCACTTGGAGTCTAATCCTGGATGACACTGCTACACTTGTAGCTCTCATTGGATTATAGGTCTAGCTAGTTTCTTATATCCCCCATTATTTTTAATGAAGGCCAATAGAAATTGATGAGGAAATTTCTTTCTCCCATTTAATTTCCTTTTTGAACATATCTGCAAGATTCTCACTTGTGTTAATTTTCCCCTGCTTCAATCGTCCATCCTCCATAATTGACCGAATGAAGTGGTATCTGAGTTGTATATGCTTAGTTTTTGAACAATAGAGCTAAATTCTTAGAAAGATGAATGGAACTCTAGCTATCAGTGTACAAAGGGATATCTTCTTGTCATTATCCCAATTCTTGCAAAAAATGTTGTAACCAAATCATTTCCTTGCTAGCTTCCATAGTAGTAACATAATTAGCTTCAGTGGTTGAAAGTGCAACAACATTTTATAGCCTTAAATCCAACTAACTGTACTACCTCCTACATTAAAAACATACCTTGTAGTACTCCTCATGTTATCAATATCACTTACTAGATGAAAGTCAACATATCCTTTTAGAGTAGAATTTGTTCCTCCAAAGCATAGTTTCTTTGAATTAGTACCTCTCAAATATTGGAGAATCCATTTTACCACATTCCAATTTTCCATTCTCGGATTTCTCATGTACCTACTCACAACTCCCACTGCATGTGCAATATCTACCCTTGTGCATACCATTGCATACATCAAGCTACCAACTACTAATGTATATGGTATCTTAGACATTTTGTCTTCCTTCTCTTGTTTCTTTTGACACATCTCCTTAGTCAACTTAAAATGAATAGGAAAAGGTGTACTCACTTCTTTTGTATTCTACATTTTAAACCTTCTCAACACTTTCTCTACATACTCACTTTGAGACAAAAATTATTTTTTGTTTGCCCTATCTTGTGTGATGCTCATACCAAGGATTTTCTTTGTTGCACCCAAATCCTTCATAGCAAATGAATTTTCTAATTTTTTCTTAAGTTCATTAATATGCTACATGTTAGACCCGACAACATGCATGTCATCAACATAAATTAACAAGATAATATAACTGCCATTACCTATTTTCTTAAAATAAACACAATAATCAAAATGACATCTTTTGTAACCTTGTTCAACCATAAAACTATCAAATTTCAAATTCCATTGTTGAGGTGCTTGCTTCAGGCCATACAAACTCTTCTTTAACCTACATAAAAGTTCCTCCTTACCCTTGACCTCATATCCTGTGGTTGTTGCATGTATATTTTCTCTTCCAAATCCACATAGAGAAATGTTGTTTTCACATTTAGTTGTTCAAGATGCAAGTCTTCCTCAGCCACAAGACAAAATGGTTCTAATAGAATTCATTTTTACAACTAGAGAAAATATTTCATCAAAATCTATACCTTTTTTTTTAGCAAAACATTTCACCATAAGTCTAGCCTTATATCTTTTCTCGCCTCCATCTTCTTCCTTCAACCTATAAACCCATTTATTTTGCAATGCTATTTTACCTACAAGAAATTGGACTAATTCCCAAGTCTAATTTTGTAGCAAGGATTCCATTTCCTCTTTCATTCCTAGCTCCCATTTCTTCTTGGTATCTACCTCCATTGCTTCTTCATAATCTTTAGGTTCACCAGAATCAGTTAATAATATAGAATATAATGATGGAGAAAATATTTTTGGAGGTCTAGTTGTCCTTGTAGAATGTCTAACATTTGCACGAGTCTGTGGGATAACTTTTTGTTGATGAGCATTAGGTACCACTAGCATTTTATTTTTTTAATCTCATCCAGCACCACATATTCCCATTTGTCCTATTTTTGCTTCTTTTCCTACAGTTGATCCTTATACATGACCTCAATGAATACAACATCTCTACTCCTAATTATTTTATGATTTTCATAATCCCATAATCGATAACCAAATTCATCCACTCCATATCCAATGAAGGTACATTTTTTAGACTTAGCCTCTAGCTTGGTTCTATTTTGAATATCAACATGGACAAAAGCTTCACAACCAAAGGTTTTAAGAAATGAATAGTTTACCTTTTTACCCATTGATTCCTCCTCCATAATTTCATCATCCAAAGGATTTGAAGGTCCCTTATTTATTAAATAAATAGTGGTATGTGGGTATGTGCAGGATCATGATGGGCCAAAAAGTGGCAATATGATGGGTACGTGGCTAACAACTTACTTTTTACCCCAAATTGATGAAATGAAAAGGGTTTTTAAAGGAGATTCTCAGCTTTCCACCAATATAAATTATGCTTTGCTTTGAATTTAATAAGTAATTATTATTCATTTTCTATTCAAATTACGACTAAAGTCCTAATTGGTAGACTGGTTGAAAAACATCTATAGATTTCAAACGGTATCACATTTTTTAAATCCAAAACATGCAACACATTCTATGCTTCACATACTATAGGATTAAAAAAATAAAAAATGAATTTCATGAAGTTTTGACCAAGTTAAGGTGGTCAGACATATGATATTTTTTATATTTTTTAAAAGTTGTGATAAAAAATTCAGAATTAATTATTTACTTGGAAAAAAATTACAAAAAAAATGCATTACATCGGGGCATGAGTCCTCTACTTATATCTAAGATATTATAAAAAAATATTATCATTTTATTGTGGTTAGGGTGGTCAAACAGACACCTACTTCTTATTTTTTCCCTAAAATTTAAGTATTACTGCATTGAAATTTCAAATTTTCACCAAATAGATTTTTTTTTTGTAAACAAACCTAGTAGGTTGGAAAATACATTCAATTTGATACAAATTATATTATTACATATTTTTGAAATAATATAGATAACTTATTCAAATTTTTATATCAAGTTGACTAACTCTAATTTTTCTAATTTTTTGCCACTCGAGGGCCTATTTTTTCCATGATGATCCTGCACATACCCATGTACAATATTTTCCCAAAAGTGTAAGGGTAGTCGAACATGCAATATCATTCTCCTTGCACACTCCATAATGGTCTTATTCATCCTCTCAAACACACCATTTCCTTGTGGGGTTCTAGGAACTGTTTTTTTCCTACAGATTCCATTGTATGAAAAGTAATTTTCAAATTCTCTGCTACAATACTCACATACATTATCAAATATGAGACACTTCAAAATTTTTCCTATATCATGTTTTCCTAGTTGCATCATAAATAAAAGTAACATAATAACAAGAGCCACCAAGAGAAGATACCTAAGCTGGTGCTCATACAACTGAATGCACAAGCTCTAATTTCTCACTCTTCTTCTCTTTCCCAACTTTGAGAAATCGGACTCTTTTCTATTTTTCATAAACACAATTTTAGCAAAACTCCAATTCAACCTGCTTTAGACTTGGTAGAAAATTTTTGGATTGAAGGATCTTCATCCCTTTCTCACTCATGTGCCCAAGTCTATGGTGTCACAATTCTATTTTTTTCCATGTAGCAAGTGTTATAACTGTTTCAATAGCAACTATTTCTATAGAACCTAAGGTAGAGTAAGTATTACCAATACACAAATACAATGTGCCTAACTTTTCACCTTTAGCTACTACTAATGCACCTTTAGTGACCTTCTAGACTTTGTCTAAGAAGTTAACCATTAAGCCTTCACTACCCAGTTGTCCTACATAAATTATATTCCTTCTCAAATTTGCAACATACCTTACCTATTATAGCAACCATTCATTTCCATTCTGCAACTTGATTTCTACCTTTCCTTTTCCAAAAATTTGATAAGGCTCATCATCACCTAAATATACCTTTCAAAATTCACCTTGAACATAATCTACAATTTTTTTCCTATTGGGTGTGGCATGAAATGAAGCCCCTGAATCTATTACCAAGGAATCATTAGAATTATCTAAATGTATAATTAAAGCATCCTAAAATTTATTACTTGAAACATTATCTTCCTTACTATCATCATTTTTTCTATCTTCTTGTTTCCCCTTTCGAGACCAACAATCCCTCTTCAAGTTTCCTAGCTTTCCACAATGCCAACAATCCATTTTTCCTCTAGATTTAGATCTATTGGCAAGAGACATTGCACAATTCATCAGGTGTTGTCATTGATGGAAACCCTATTCTGTAATCCTATCCGCACTTTAGTATTTGCTTGAACTAGAAGTTAGATTGAAGATATGCATTAACTATCAAAGCTAAAATAGAGCATTTGATAGATTTGTGTTCAGCGATTCATATGCAAATTCTTGTTATAATTTTGAGTTGTGGATCTTAGGGAAGGTCATTTGACGTATGATCTATGTTATCCTTGAATCATAGAGCCTCATATTGATTGGTGTGCAAGTTAGAAGATTTAGTTTGATGATTTTTAGTCTAACAATGCAAAAAGGCCAACTAAATGAATGTAGCATGTTGCAAATATTTGAGGAGTAATTGTTTAAGGTGTTTTGTGTTTGAACATGTTTTTTTGGGTCCTCACTATGTTGTGGCCAACTTTGGTTGGTGTGCATTAATATTTTTTTATGGATTGAGCCGACAGTTTGTACATGTTTTATATTTTGTTGAAGATGTCATGTATTTGATATAATCTTTAGTCATGGATATATATAAGAAATTACTCATATCATTTTGAGGTGTATTGTGATAAGATACAGAATTTAGAAGGCTTATAGATTGATTGTGTGCAGTTTCACTTTGTGTATAATAAAGATTGGGATTCAAATTAGAGAAGATAGAGTTTCAAGAGAAGAATCAGACAGTGTGAAGAATGTGATT
This sequence comes from Sequoia sempervirens, assembly GCA_007258455.2. NCBI lineage: Eukaryota > Viridiplantae > Streptophyta > Pinopsida > Cupressales > Cupressaceae > Sequoia > Sequoia sempervirens. The sequence continues at coordinate 44,450 of VDFB02222007.1, read as the reverse complement.
AAAGTGTTTAACCGAAACTATACTCATGCATTAGCAGATGCTATTTCATCGTTCATCCACTCTAGATTGTCTATTTGTGATTTTTCTTTTGGGAAGTAAGCCTATTATATTTGAGTAGTGAGCTCTAGGAAGTGTTTCAGAATGCATGTGCATTCCCATTTGTAAACACTTATTTTGAGTATACTCATATTGTGGATTGGCCTTCCACTGTGGTTTTTCCACTAACAGGGTTTCCACATAAAAATCCTTGTGTTATGGTGTTGTGGTTGATTTTCTTGTGTTGTTGCATCTTTCTTTTGGTTCAATGCTATAAGTGGTTTAAGAATCAAGTTAATAAAGTTAAATTTTGCAGAACACTGATTCACCCCCCCTCTAAGTGTTCTTTGATTCTAACAATTTGCATCAGAGCCTAGTTCCTCAGAAGAAGTTTAATATATTGGGGAAGATCTAGGAAAGTGATTCAATGGATTCCAACAGTCTTCAACAACAACTTTTGGTGGCACTAGATGATCTTGATCAATCCAAATATGAAGTTTGGGAATTGCAAGCAATCCTCATGAATGCTGAGAAATTAATTCAATCATTGAAAGACAAAATCAATAAGTCCAGATAAAAGATCAAGGAACTTGGTGATTAGATCAAGTAGAAAGAGAGTAAAAGCATGGAAGATGAAAAACTAAGTCAAGCCTTGAAGGAAAAGATAGAAGAATGTGAAAAGCTCACTAGAAAAATTTGAAGAATGCAGAAAAATTAATGGTGGATTCAATCAGTTGGAGCTTGAATTTGAACAATCCAGAAGCAATGAAGAAGATCTTGAAAGAAAAAATTTTACTCTCAAGGATGAAATTGCTACTACAAATGAATACAAGGAGAAGTTCAAGATTAGCTCAGCTAAGCTTGATGAATTGATTCAAAGTCAGAGGACTAGAAGTGACAAGCGAGGTCTTAGATATGAAAAAGGAGAAAGCTTCAGATATGGTCAAAGGAATTTCAACTCAGGGAATCAGATGAACAAAGTTGGAAGGTATCTGGTAGGAAAACCTAATGCTCAAAAGTTTAATGGATACTATTTTGTTTGTAATAAACTTGGTCATATGGCTACTCAATGTAGAAGCAAAATGAATCCAAGTGGTCCATCATTCTCAGGTTGGTGTTACAATTGCAATAAGTATGGTCATAAGTCAATTGAATGAAAAAATATGTCAAACAACTTTTCCAGTAGAAATGTCAAATGTTATGCTTACAATAGATTTGGCCATATTGCTAACTAGTGCAGATCAAGAGAAAATCAATGGAATAATTGGTCTGGATAAAGAAATGTAGTGTGCTACAATTGAAAAAAATCCTATCACATTGCAAGGTTATGTAGAAGCAGGAAGGACCGTATGATAAACAAAGGGAAAAATGTGAAAAAGGATGATAAGGGAAAAAGGAAAAGTTACTAAAGATGAGATCAATAAGAAAATGAAGAAGACATGGGTGAAGAAGAGTGCCTCTGATGAAGGAAATGATTCCACACCAGAATTTGGTGCTAGAAATTCCTTCGGGAATTAGTTTAAGGACTCTGGCCTAGGGGGAGTTTGCAAGAAAATATTTTAACCCCCTATTGGTAGTTGTTACTTGGATGTGGAAAATTGCGATAGTTTCATTGATGATCTATAGATGTTTTGGGATGTCTTGTGGAGGAAACTTATGCAAAATTGAAGTTCTGTAGAAGAATTTTCTTTCATAGACTATGAAAATAGGGTATTCAGAAGACCTAGGGAAAAATCATTTATTGCATTAAAAGGTTAGGTGTGCAAATGATAAAAGGTTACTTTTATTCCTCATTTGTCACATTGCATTTTGAGAAGATGAAGTTTGGAGAGCTCTAAAAATGAATTTTGGTGAAGATACAATTTTGAAGGCGATTCACTAATCAAACCCTAATCTAACAAAAGGTATTCATTTGCAAACTTGTGAACTTGAAATTTTTGGAAATGGCTGCTCCATTGGTTGTTGATATATTAAGGATAGACCTCACCCAAAATTCAAATGGCACCTATTCAAATCTATTGAGTATGAACCATTAGGTGCATTTTATTATATTTCGTATGGTGTTTTGTATATTGAAGATATTAAGACATATATTCATGCAAATGTTGAGGAATTAGGAAGCTCCCAGTTGCTAAATTTTTATACAAATCACATTGTGGGAGAAGATCTCTATGTAAGGCCTGAATTTAAAACTTTGGAAGAAAAGAAGTTCACACAAATTGTGAAGTTTACCTTGTTCGAACAAAGGAAGCTATAAGGATTGTTACTTGTATGAATTCATTTGGTGGGTTGCCAACATTAAAATCTGTGAAGAACCAAACAGTCATTGAGGCAATCAGTTCAATTTTTGACAAAAAGAGCCATGACAATTAATGACATCATTGAAGTGGATGTAAGATTTTCCTCTATGGTTATTGGATATAAGATCTATCACTCCAACTGGGATAACTCTGTATCTGGTACTACAATCTATGCAGCTTATCAGATGGTCAAGGAAAATGTAGAATATGACTTGATGGAGTTACTTTGGGGCCAGGTAATTGAAAATTTTGGAAAAATCAAGGACAAGAAGAACTCTTTCAAGTATGGTAATCTACTACTATGTCTATTCTTCTACTTCATGAATGAAGTTTTGGGAGTTGGAAAAGTGCAATGGCAAGGTGATAAACTAGTAGATGTTCAAATCAGACATATCTTGTACAAAATTGGTGACAACAAAGCAAGGAAAACTGCAATTTGGGGTTACTTCAAAAGCTTTCAGAGTGAAATGCAAGCTAGGGAAAGGATTCCTACATCTATTGTGTAAAATTATAGGGACACTATTTTCTTCATGGTTGACATTGATTAGTGCTTGATGGAAGCAAAAAAACCTAGAATAGTTTGGATAATGCCTATACGATATGAGGTTGAAGAACACATTTTGGAGCTACATGTTGAACACTTGTTGAGTAATCCTCAGGATCTAATAGAAGAAAGGTTTGGTACCTTTGAAGAGAAATATTTGTAAGTGCATGCCAAACTGAAGAAGCCTATGATAGTTTAGAGGGTAAGAAAGGAAGTTGAAGCTTTTGTAGAAAAGCATGGGAATATCAGCTGAAGTAGTGAGGGAAGCTAGGAGGAAAAGAGAACAAGCTGAAGGAGATCCTGCTAGAACTGAATCTGCTAGTTGGGCAACATCCTCTACCAGATCTAGATCTACAAGAAGCTTTGCACTCTCATCTAGTCCTACAAAGAAGTCAAGCCCTATGAAAGCTCAAGTCAAGACATTCAGGAGAGAAGGAAAAAGGAAGAAGCATAAAAGCACAAGAGTCTATGTTGTAGTTGAAGATGATGAAGAAAATGAATCAGATGAAGAAGTGAGAGAAATCAAGTATAAGGGCCTAAAAGCATCAAAAGTATCCAAGGACAAGCCCTCCAGTGAAGAGAAAGAAAAGAAAAAGGTGAAAATTGATAGATTAGGTATGACTATAGAGGAGGTGGAAAAAGATTTAATTAAGGATGGTAATCTCAAACCACTTTCTAAATGGTATGACACTTTTGATAGTGTTAGTCAAAAAATTCTTGAAGAAGCCACAATAAAGTACTTGAATAATTTCAATATATGACTCTCATAGAAATAATGTCTGAGTTACCTAAAGGGATATATGAAGTCTTGGAAATGAGGAGAGTTAATGCAAGAACTAAAGAGGAACAAATGAAAGAATGCATACTTGTTGATCTATGTTCGGTAATTTCAATAGAAGAAATGAAGAAGATCCTTAATGATGAAAAAAGGGATTTTAAGAGAAAAAAAAGGGTGAATAAGCTTATGATCGGGAAGATTGAAGAAGTTGCAAAAGATACTTAGAAAATTCTAAAGACAATTCTGTTGAAGAACAAATATAATGTTGTTTCTGAAGAAATTCATGATGAAGATGCTCCAACTGGTCTAGTAATTGAAGATGTGAAAGAAGAAACAATTGAAGACACACAAAATCCTCTAGATATGCAAGATACTGAAATTCCTATGGAAAATGAAGCTCTTAAATATATGTTAATTGATGAGATAGAGATTCCTAAAGGAAAGTAAGAATTTGTGGTTGAAGAAAAGAAGGCTGAGGCAAAGGAGGTTGTTGTGGAAGCAAGAGACACTGCAAAGGTAGTAAATGAATTTTTAGAAGAACAAAAGGAGGAGTTTCACCCTAAGTTGCTTGAAGGTCCTATCAACTTGGCCACTCTATCTCCTATTCAGAAGCTGAAGATAGCATCATTTGCTCAAGCCAAGGCAAGGGAGGAGATACCAAAATCTCACATTAAGGATAGTGAGTTGTTAAGTCTTGGAGAAGATCATTCCCACACATGTCAAGGATTCATCTGATTCTTCCTATGGTCAGTTGAAGAAGCTTATCAACTTTGTAAGTACTCATTTTGAGTCTCTTGAAAAGTTAGCTGAGGATAAGGTTCAAAAATAATTTGATGCAAATAGGTTTAGTAGATTAAAGAGCATGATTGCTAATGATAATCCTTATTAGCTACCTATGAGAAGAACATTCAAGGTGCATTATCTGAAGGTGGAAATATTTACAAGTCATGCTTATCATTATCTAAATTCATTGAGGTCACTGAGAAGAAAATTAAGGAACATGAGAAATAGTTAGTAGATATTTCTCAAGCCTTTGATCCTCTAATCATTTATGTGAGTAAGCAAGAAGGTCAAGTCATATCCCTTCTCGACAAAATCAAAAGTTTGAAGCAAGAAAATGAAAGAATTTTTGAAAGAGTATGTGAGCTTAGAGGATTGACTAGTCCTAAAATGGAGACAATTCTTAGTGCATTGAAGGAAGCATAGGGTGATATTGGTGTTAGTGATTCGAAAAATATTGAGTTAGCAAAGATGCAATCCTATCTATTATGTGGTCACATGACTATTTTAGAGAGTCTCAAAAAGAGTTGGGACACTAGTTTGTGCATGTTGAAGAACAATTTTGTAGATATATTCAAGTTCATGTAAGTTAGAGAAGTATGTTTGTACATATACATAGAAATTTTGTATGATTTTTGGTATGTGGATTTTTGTCTTTGTCATTGATGTCAAAGGGGGGGAGTGTGACAATGAAAAATTTCATATTCATCTCAGGGGGAATTGTGTTTTGAAATTTTGGGGATTGTAATGTATTTGAATGTTGGTATTGATTCCGACACTTAGTCATTTTTCACTAAGTGTTGCCATTAATGCCAAAGGGAGAGATTGTTGGAAAGAGACACTGGACAAGTCATTAGGTGTTGTCATTGATGGAAACCCTAGTCTATAATCCTATCCACACTTCAGTATTTGCTCATACCAGAAGTGAGATTGAAGATATGTGTTAACTGTCAAAGCTAAAACAGAGCACCTAATAGAGTTGTGTCCATCAATTCATATGCAAATTCCTATTATCATTTTTGAGTTGTGGATCTTAGGGAAGGTTTTTTGATGTATGATCTATGTTATCCTTGAATCATAGAGCCTCATATCGATTGGTGTGCAAGTTAGAAGATTTGGTTTGATGATTTTTAGTCTAACAGTGCAAGAAGGCCAACTAAATGAATGTAGCATGTTGCGGATATTCGAGGAGGAATTGTTTCAGGTGTTTTGTGTTTGAACATTTTGTTTTGGGTCCTCACTATTGTTGGTTTTTTTTTAGCACCAAACTTAATCTCAGTCCTAATCTATGAGCTTGCTACAACATAATTATCAGCTAGGTTGAGGATTGGCCAACACCTAAGTAGAGTAATTAATACTTTACTTCTTCTCTTTAGGCTCTGTGAGACCCACAAAGAGTAATCCCACACATACTCATAATATTTCATGCTTGGTCAAGATTATTTCTTCACACAGATGCACTATTTCATGAAAATCACCTTATCAAAGGCTCAACAAACCTCAAATAGAAGTGTTACATATTTCAAGGAGTGCGCTTTCATACTTAGAGTTGGGACAATCTAGTTTAAAGTATTTTGTGAGTCAATTTTCATCTTGAATCCTAGGAATAATTCAATACTAGCTCAATCTACTAAAAGATAAGCTAATAAAACAATTAGTGCTTTATTTAAGGGAGAAAGAGTCACAACTGGTAATCAATTGGTAGTACAATTTTGATTGAATTTCAGAAATAAATGGACCATTAAAATGTTACTTTGTAACATTTAACTCATTGTGTCTATAAAATATCACTTCCTTATTGAATCCTATATCCTTTTCTTACAAACTCATGAGCTCATTTTAGCGTTTAATCAGTTCATTGAAGTGAAGCATAAAATAAATTCACCCATTTATGTGTAAATGACAAAAAGATAAATGAAACTATCATTAACAAATTCATTCATAGCTTGAAAGAAAACACATAGGAGAGCAACATTTTGAAACTATAATTATTCTTTATTTCTAATATTTCCTTGTAAAACCATATTTAAGATTCGTATACAGTATAACTTTCAGCTTAAACTTCTAATATATTTACTACAATATCCTTCTATATTCTATTCTAATTTTAGAGCATAGCATTTACTGTGACCATATCTAGATTCAAAATTCTGCACTCTCACTTTTTCAGCCATGAAATCCCCTTTATATATGCATGGGAGCAACAAGCACCCAGCTGAATTACAATTTCAATTTTTATTTGAGTTCATTTCAAAAACCTAATTCTAACTAACTCCTCGAGGAACTCCCATGTGGTTTGATAATAAATCATTTATGAACACGGGAGGACAAAAGGAAAAAAACATGTACAGGATATTAGCTTTCATTGTCACAACATTCGTTGTTTGGAACATAAGACATTCCATTCATATCTTCTTGAAGACCTTCCACATAAACATGAGAAAAAAAAATACAAACCATAGACATATGAAAATAAATACCTCCTATGCAAAGACCATGGTGTCATCAAAAACTAAAAATAGGAGGTGACCCTATTTAGAGTCATCGACATCCGAAAATGCTCAACTGCTCCTTGTCCTCGATGCAATTGGAGGGATTACCAATAGGTCATCATCAGAGCTCCCATATAGAACTAGGGAATGAAGGTATTGGCCATAGTCTGAGTCGGTATCAGCTTCAGCATCCAAAGGAGAGTCTGAAAGCACAATAGGAGAGTTGTGTTTACCTAGGCAGGCCCTATGGCTCTTCTCCTTTAACCTGGCCTTCTTCACTGGAAATTCCAGTACCTTGCCTTTGTACTCGATCACTTCACTTGGAAGGGTCCTATTCCTCAAGAGGTAAGTACTCTACACAATTGAATTCTTCTTATGGCCCCTATCCCTCGTTTTACCCTTTGAAATCTTAGGAGAAGCCATGGCTTCCTACTCAACTATGTCTTCATGGAACTCAAACACACTTAGATGGCTAGACCTCCTCACAAGTGGAATTTTTGCACTAGCTTTTCCCATTTTATCTAAAGCTAGAAGAGTGATAACTAAAAATATTTTTTACTCAAAACCCACAAGAGAAGCACCCCAATCCCAATAATTGCAGATAACTCAAGCAAGAAAAATCCAAAATAGACCAGAGAACCTAATTGCATACCAATTTTCTCAAGATGAAAACATTGAAACTCTGCTTAGGAACCTTACAACCCTTTCATACTCCTTTACCACACATGCCTTACTTCTTTTGTAGACTTAAAGGATAGTGTGAATAAACAATGATCAACCTACATTAAATAGAAAATTCAAGCATGCATAATTAATAACTTGAAAACTCCTTACGTGAGCGAATTGGTAACTTATAAACTTCGCTCTGAATTTGGGTTGTTCATCTTAGATAAATTAAAAATTCATCTAAGGTGGCCATGAGAATTACTTTTCAACCATTATCAACTTTCTCCTTGAAAATAGTGAGGTTATCTCAAATGATGCCACGTTCCTTTTTAACCTTGATTAATCATAGTTGATCTAACAATTAGCATGTATCGCCAACCTAATTCATGCTTCTAATTAATATTAGGGAAGTACATAGGATGAGTTTCTTAGAGAGAAAATTTATTTATATGCTTCATCACTAATCCTCCCCAAAATTTAGGGTGCGATTTAGCGATGAAGTTATTTATGTGATGATTTTCAATCCATCGGATCATCTCGTTTTAAAACTTTATCAACAGTTCTCGAGTCCTCTCGCTGCTTTCCTTTTTACTTTATGTGGAATCCCCATGATCATGCCACGTTTCATTTTTCATTAATGGTCATCACTTTTTTTCCAATCTACTTCATCCTTTCCCTACTCAATCAGCGATGTAAACATCCTAGTGATGATCTTTAGCCCCTCATTTTGTAGCCCAACCTTTGGTCACATTCATCCTTCCTTCACACATCGCTAATTCAAACCTTGCACTAAGGGTTCTATCTACGATGGGAGATGTTGTGGAGGCATTAGATTTAGACATGTAGAACCTACATAAAACAAATGGCACAAAATAAATCGCTCATAGGATCATATCACATTAGCGAAAGTAAAACCCTTTAGAGGATATCTATTGCTTATCGCTAATTCAGAACTCAAGCTCTAAAACAAACCTATGATGAGCAATGAATTTATTACATAAGGCCTTTATTCATTTCTAATTCTCCTCATATATTTTTCAAGAAATTAGTGATAAGAGGATTTACAACATTTATAAGGTCCATCACATATCCTAATGTGAGAATTACATTCAAAACATATCCACGATCACACGATATCACATCATATCGCTCATTGCTAATTCAAATTTATCTTTTCACTGACAATTGATGATGAGTGATAAGAACATAAAACCAGGGCATAACTCATCACTACTACAAATTTGAAGGCTCAAAATCCATTAGCGATGAGCGATATCAAAGGGAAAACATCAATCCATCGCTCGTCGCTAATTTAGGTTGTGAACCAATGAATAAATCAGTGATGGGTGATACAGCTATGAGGGCCATCAAGACATAAGTGAGAACATTTCAAGCACATGCTCATTAGTTGTTCTAAAAGAGGGGACTTCTCTAGGATGACATGAGAATATTAAGCTAAAGACTTATGAATCACACAATACAAAGGATGTAGAAGTCAGGAGATTCAGACCTAGACATGATAAGGGCCAGTCACATGATGACATTTAATGAACATGATTTTTTATTTTTTTGGTGACCGACAATAGGCAATACTAGTAATCAACATAATAGAACACCAAGCAACTAAAACAAACAAAACCCTAAACCACATATAAGAACCGTACAATAGATGTAACAAATATTTTTAGGTAAAATTTCTTAGGGTTTTTATATGAGCACTCTACATTTTGCAAAATTTGAAAGTGCCATCAGTGGCTCTTTCTGGGGACGTTTGTTCCTTAGTGAACAAAGAAAGAATTTAGATCCTCTGGAGAAACAGACCAAATGCCTACTCCATTGGGCAATAGAGTCAAAATGTCATCTCTATCCCCAACTGCTTTGGCTTGACAAGTCAAACCATATCTGATGGCCCAAGGCCACCAAAATTGTAGGCCTTTTCTTACCTCTATCATAGAAAAAGTTTTCATGACACCTCAATGAATCCAATATGAAGACATTATTGGAATATGCCCGATTAAACATGATGGCATCTCTCAATAACTTAGCAAGTACAACATAATCAACAAATTCAAAACTACCCTGCATTTGAGAATCAAGCATACCCTTAAAATACTAATTATTATGTGGAAATGACTCATAATTTTTGTCATTCAAAATATTCTAAAGTTGAAAATAACTTCCCTTAATGTTTTTTTCATTACCACATTGTAAGAAAATTCCATCCAACTGAAAAATATGACACTCGTACTCTACCACATAGCTAGGATTATCAAGCTCAATCTAATTAGTAGTTTGCATGTCAAAGGTGAAACTATTACAAGGACCAATAAAAATATTATGCACATCATGCAAACTATCTCCAAGTGTATGTAAATAAATACTCTCACACATTGGCACATCCTATAACTATGCCTCAACATGTTGTTGTATAGAATCATTAAGAATCTCTACCCTATCCTTATTCTTACTCACTCTGATACTTTTTGAACATAACATGCTAACATCTTCATCATTCACATCTTGTTCATAAGTGAGTAATTTTGGTTCCAAAATATAATCTATTTTTCCTTTTAAATCAGCCCCTATATCCATATAAAAGAATTCATAACTAGGCTCATCAAAATCAGGAAACTGATACTTATCCAAATCTGCATTAAAATTCTTAAAATCTTACTTATAAACTTCATGGCTATTTGTTGTTCTTAACTCATCAACACAAATTTTTCAACTTGCATTAGTCTCCATACTTTCATGCTCATCATATAATGCATCATTACAATCAAAGGGTTGTTTTACTTGATCCATATTATCATCATGTTGACCAACTAGTTCATAATTTGAAGGAACATTAGATACCCATGTTTCATATCTTTCATAATAAAGACTATAATCACTGTCAAAATCAATATGAACATTACACAATAACTTAGGGTTATTCATATGTGCACATTTATGATATTTAGTGGTTAACAAATTTGAAATTTGTTCACTATTTAATAGACCACAATCCTGATCCATTCTTTCAACCACTTCTCTCTCTTGACATCTAGTAGAAAAACATGCCTTACCAAGTTGTAAGTCAGGACATACCAAGATATTACTGCTATCAAAATCTAGAAACTTCATAGACTGGGTTTCATCATTGAATTAATCATTTATATCCTCTTGAAAGTAAAGAGAAGAAATTTCACTATTATGAGCATTAGTGGTGAACATTGCAACACTCTTAACTTCTTCCTTCTCAGACATGCACTTCTTTGTATCTAAAACTGGGGATATTTGATCATTTCTACCCACACAATTGTTATTTTCATCAACATGTTTATCCACAATTGAAGAAAATAGACCTTGTACATACTCATTCCTCATTTTTTCCATATTATCTAAACATGTGTAAGCCATCCACATACTCAATATCCCAAAATCCTTAGATCCCTCTTCAAAAGCTTCAAAATACAAATGAATGCACTCTAATGTACTAGGTCTAAAATTTTCAAGGATTAGTGAAAGAGAAACAACAAATATGTGACTAAAAGAAACAATTGACTCTTCATCTTGTTTCTTAAGTTGTTTCAACTTTGTGACAAGATCAGAAGGTTCTTTTGCAAATTCTTCTCTATAAGCATCCACTATTTTATCCCAGTAGGAAAATGACTTCTCATGTAAACTCAAGTACCAATCCCTAGCCTTAGCTTCA
>VDFB02222007.1:0-22809 GCA_007258455.2 Sequoia sempervirens | reverse complement strand
AAACCATTTTTGTTTGAAGTTGCGACTTTGATTTTTGGGTGACACTCCTAAATTTGACACAATCCCTAATTTTCCGCATTGTATTCTTCATCTCTTGTACCATCAAGCAAGGGAAGTCAACAAGAACTAATTAAAAAAAATATTTGAAAGACCTCTTTAATCAATTTCACACAATTCTTTGAAACCTCCACATAATTCACATGGATGACACATCAAATGATGCAAATGCTTCATTTTCCACCAATATATTAACCACCTAGATTTATTATATTTAAATTGATCTTGATCCTTTCAAGAACAATTTGAGTTCCACTTTGTCTTCTACTTCCTTTATTCTCATTTCTTATAATTTGACCTCTCATGTTTACTTCCAATAGTTACTAAACTATTTCAATAACTTGTTAAAGAAACTAAGAACATGTAAAGTGTAAAACGAAGAATAATAATGCTTTGATTTTAATTATTTTATTTACAAACTCTACAAGCTATACCTAACCCTAACAAAATAAAATTAATTATTTACATAAATTCTTAGTTTTAAAAAAACTATATTTATCATTCACCTACATAAATTAAGTCATTTTCTAAATAATGAATATATCAACTTTGAAATGAGCATTCTAGTGTTATCCATTCTCCTTACTAAGGATTTATTTACAAAATAGAAACATTTTATCAACACCTCTTATAGATAATGGAAACCTAACTATTTGTATGTACATTCTTTGTATTATTCTACTTTATGAATAAAACCATAAGAATCATGTCTCTTACTACAAATTAATTATTATTTCAAATTTCAACTTATTTTCTATTTTCAATTATTTACAGTCATAACTAATCTAAATTTTCAATCTCCAATCCAAACAAAGAATCATTTCAAATATACTAGATTTAATCCAAATTAAAGTAGAAAAATCTAAATACATCATATAAATTAGACATATAATTAAAAAATTCAATAAAATTTAAATACTATTCAAAAAATATATTTTAATGGTTCACATGCAACACACAATTCAAACTCAAAATATTATCATGAAATTGCACAACATCTATTTAATAATAAATTTAAACTAAGTTGTTTTTTTCCATTTTATAATATTTACATTTGCATGTATTCATTAGTTTAGGACATTAATAATTGAATAATATGTTCATATTATAAAATAGATATATAGTTTTTTCGGATCAAAGGCATAAATTTTGAAATAGTATTAATAATATAAAAGTACTAAAATTACAAGGATATAGAATAGAAGCTTACATAATACAATGTGCCTCAAGGCCAAAAAAAAAGCCACATAAACAAGATATTCTAAGCATGGAGGCCAAAGCAAAAGCCTCATAGAACATAAAGTGAGAAAAAAACACATAGAACTCATAGATTCTATGTAAAAGATTAATTGGACTCTTCATGCCACATCAAGGGTGGCATCAAAATCCACTATCCATTAGAGGTCTGTCGTAGGCTCTAGATTATTCACTTTCTTTAGAAATTGACAACCCATTTGCATAATGCTCTGTGTTGCATGAGTGAAATCATGCTAAAATTCCAAGGAATGGGAGCCATTCCACCTCAGTTTCCTCATCATGCACACTTTGGATATCCCTTGGTCTTGAGACACCAACCACATACCTTTCTACACCCAAGGTTTCCTCCAACCCTCAAATATTGTGCTTCTCAAAAAATTTTGAAGCTAATTACTACACCATCACCTTTTTATCTCCTAAATCTAGGAGGGAGGCCATGAAGTGTGATGTGATATCTATGTTTACCTTGTATCTTGCATAATCCCTTAATAAATTGACACCAAGGATCATCTTAACCACTTTCATGTCCGTGTTAGTGGGATGCTTCATTATCACCTTCAACCATTAGTCTATTATGGCAACTACAAAATCCATCTAGAGATGTGAGCTCATGAGGTGAATAGGAGTATTTATTCTCTATAGGCTCTCAAGGAAACTTATGAGAAGAATGGTAAGGGTATCACCCCTCCACTTTAAATAAGAAAGCCACCTCATCCTCCCATGCTTCACATAGGAGGAAATAATCTTCAGGTTCACTCCTTGGTCAGAAAAGTACTAAGGACACTCTAAGTAGCTTTATTGTCATTATTTTAATACATTCCCACTCAACATAGAAGTTACACCGCAACTAGCTTCCCATGTATGGGAGATCTACACAACATTTGTCCATCTGATGAGGCATGTACTGAATCACATGCAAAAAATTGTTCATACCACAACTTTCTTGTTGGTTTCATCGAGTTGATTAGCATTAGTAAATGCACATCATGTCAGTTGGAGTGTTGGAAACACACCAAATTTACCTCTAAATGGGAAGCACATAAGATGATGAGAACACTGCCACTTGTCAAGCTCTCATAACTTGAAGTGACCAATACACAAGTAAGGTGCTTGAGAGAGAGATCTAGTGCCATGTGTTTATATATGTTGAGAAAATGAGAGTAATATCCAAGTTTAGCACTAGCTTTAGTGGTGTTAAAAACCTACAAGCATCTGACCAAGCCAAAAATGAGACTTTGATCTTCAGTGTGAGTGTGGGTCTGCCACTCAACAACCACGTCTCTTACCTCACAATAGGCCCACTAAAGATCAAACCAATCACACATTTAATCAATTACTTGTAATACTTAAGAGCTTCACTAGGATACACCGGCATAACACGTGGCTTGATGCGGGAGCGATCACTTAATAAAAAATAGATATATAGTTTATCGCCTATTAAGTCATAATTTAATTTAATTACAAGTTTATTTTGAATTTATATCTTTTAGTTCAAAATTTGAGATTAATATACAAACTATATAAGCTAAAAGTAATCAAGAAATAAACTAAATTCCATTCATTCAAATCAATTTTGGTCAAAGTTACATCAATTTATTTAATATTTAACTGTCCTTTTTATAACAATTTTAGGACTTTTTCAATTTAAAAAAAAATCAACTATTCAATAAGCATTAACATTATTTTTAATTATGAAAGATATAAAACCTTTCATTAAAATAAGGGCACACATGTATAAAATTTTGCAACAAAAACTAAGAACTTTTTTAAAGAAGATACAAGTGCATTATGTAAAATTCTACATAAAATGAGTTTTGCATAATTAAAGCATTATTTATAATGTGTTTTCATTACACAATTCAAGAAATTTATATAATGTGAGAACATTATTAAATATGCTCATGCTATATATATTTTTATAAAAAGATAGAGAAACATGGAGATAAAGACTTATAATTATAGAGAGGGATGTGTAGAGAGGGAGGGAGGGATATATAGATAGTGATACGGAGATAAATTTAGAGAGATAGAGAGAGGGAAAGGTAGTTATGGAGTAAGATAGATGAAGAGAAAGATAGAGATATATATAGAGAGTGAAGGATGGAGATAAAGAGAGAAGGAGAAAGCGAGGGAGAGATATAAAGTTAAATCTAGAAGGGAATGATAGATAGAGAGAGATAGAAAGGGTAAAAAGAGAGAGAGGGATAACTTTTGATATATAGAGATAGGGGAGACTGATAGAGAGATAAAGGTAAATATAGACATAGAGAATAGATATAGAAATAAATAAATAGAGGGAGACAGAAATAAAGGGAAATAAAGAAACAAATAATATAAATACAAAGAAATAATGAGGGAGAGATAGATAGATAGACTTAGGAGGGAGATATATAGAGACATAGAGATAGATATATAGTAGAGGAAGAGATATAAAGATAGAGTTAGAGGGATCAAGAGGGATAAATAGGGATATATTTGGAGGGAGATAGAAACATAGAGAGAGAGAGAGAGAGAGATAAGGAGACATATAGAAATAGATAGAGAGGGATAGATAGAGAGATATAGGTAGAGAGGGAGAGATAGATATAGAAAATGAGAGAGGATGAGAGGAAGAGATTGATGGAGATAAATATAGGGATATAGAGATGGAAAGCGAGTGAGAGTTATAGGTAGATAGAGAAAGAATTGATAAATAAAAATAGAATAGGAGAGAGAGGGAAAAGATAAGGACATAGATAAATGGAGAGATAGACATAGAAATGGAAAGAGAGAGAGAGAGAGGGAGAGATATAGAGGGATGGGACAAGGCATGTCAATAGATAGTAAAAAAGGAGATAGAAGTGAAGGAGAGAGAAAAATAGAGAGGGAGAGGGATAGAGATAGGTAGAGAAAGTGATAGAGATAGAATTAGATAGGTGAGAAACATAGAGAGATATAAATAGGGAAGGGAGATATATAGAGATATAAATGGAGAGGTAGAGATCAATAGATAAATAGTGAGATGTGGAAAGGTGTATAAATACAAGATATACATAGTTAGAGAGGGAGAGATAGAGAGAAATATAGAGAGAGATGGATAGAGAGATAAAGAGATAGAGAGAGGAAGATATGGAGAGGTAGAGAGGAAGGGAGAAATATGTAGAGAGGTAAAGAGATAGAAATAGAGATAGAGATAATATACAGATAGGGAAAGGGAAAGGGAGAGGGAGAGGGATGAAGAGTTAGAGTGAGAGAAATAAATAGTGATATAGAGAGAGGGAGAGGGAGAGATAGAAAAATAGAGAGAGATGGAGTGGTACATAGTGATGTAGATGGAAAGATATAAAAATAGAGGGAGTGACCTACAAAGTGAAATAGAAGGAGAGATAGGGAGAGGGCGATATAGAGATGAAGGAAGAGATAGAAAGTGATAGAGAGGGAAATATAGATATAGATAGATAAGGTAATAGAGAGAGTGGGAGAAAAATATAGAGAGATAGTGAGAGAGGGAGAAAGACAGATTGATATAGAGAGATATTGAATAGAATCAGCCATTATAAAAATTTATTCACACTTTAAATAGTGCTAATATGATAAATATCTTCCTCTCATGAGACCATTGGATCTATCTATGTAATTTACTAAGGTATATGATGAGCATCATAGAGGTCAATCAAAATCTATATAACATTATATATTGGTCTCAAGCATATCACTTATTATTTGATTGATAGCAATATGATACAGGTAACTAGTGTTAAGAATAAAGGAAATCATTTAGTGTCTCTCACTGATTATAATTTTAAAATATATGTTAATCCTTTTCTAAATTTCGAATTTAATGTTTGGATGTAGGAATTATTCATTAACCATCATATTAAAAAAATCTTATGAAAACTCTAAATTATCATTAAAAATGATAAATGACATATTCAATGAATATATGGGATGGATTATGAAATCTTAAAATGTTAGTTAAAAAAGGAAACAATTTTTATGTTGCATTTATCCTATTCAAGGATATAGAAAAATGTAAATAAATAATGTATTTTACATTAATGTGTCAAATGGTACTAGAATGAAAAAGTGAGAATATTTGAAGATTTAGAAGACTAAGTGGGCCTATAATGATAAAACCTAAACTTACTTATTCACATCCCTATTTGGTGCAGGAGCATCCAGTGGTGTAAAGGTAATCCTACATCACCAAAAAATATGTTTTCCTTTATGTTTCCTTTTGTTAGATTTTTGTAGATGTTTTTGCATTTCTGGATACCCTTTTCATCAAATAAGAGTTCCCAACTTTCAGAATTTCATTTTTGTTTTATCTGCTCATTTTTTTATTTTTAGCAGTTTTGAATTTGAAGGTGTGAGGAGGCAGAAATTTATGGGAAGATTAATCCAGTTTGAGGCAATAAACGGTCTCGTACGGGCCCAAAAATTGTTGAAATGGGAGGAGATAGTTTTTAGCACTTTTTTTTGCTTTGAGACCTTTCCAACGGTTCAAACAATTCATCAAACGGAGTCCCGGATCAAAAGTTATGGCTCCTAGAAGTTGGTGCATTTTCAAAAATGTGCTAATTTTTGAATCATGTGGTTTTAAATTTTGAATTTCTTGTTGAAATTTTCAATGCCAAACTGCTAAAATTCATAATTCGAATGTTCTTTTGGCTCCAAAACCGAAAATGAGCTATTTATTAGCGGGGTTTTATGATTTTTGGTAGTTTTTTAGGGAAACGATCTCATACTACAAAAAGGGGAATTTTTGTAGTTTCTGTAACTTACATGTATTATAGAACTCAAGGATTTGAGATCCTCTACATGTAATATTTTCATATTCATAATAATAATTATATTCTTTGGCTGTGTGTATGATTTTTTGTGTCTTGGGTTAGCACCCTCATCACTATTTAAAAGAAATCATAAAAGAAAAACATCAAGTGCCTCAAATTTTCAAACTACAATTAATATGCATAAAGGGTCTAGTAATTTTACACCTTGAGGAGATCCTTATGAAAAAAAATACAAGTATTAAAAGGAAGATTGAAAGAAAAGAGGTATTATAGATAATAAACATGAAAATGTTTAACTTCTATATGAATATATTATAATTTTGTCCCAATGAAATATTTATAATAAACATTTTGGAACTACCTCAAAAGAAGTTGACATTGTTGGCAAAAAAAGGACATACAACTAAGAGGGGGAGGGTGAATCAGTTGTCACAGAAACTTAAACTTTTCTAACTTAACTTAACTTAATCTCAGACCTAATGAATAAGCAATCAACCATAAACAATTAACACATCAGAGAGACAGAGAACACAAAGATTTTTTACGTGGAAACCCTATTAGGGGAAAAACCAAGGTGGATGTTAGTCCACAAGATTATACCCTGTTAAAAGTATAATGAGAAATAATAGGGGAAATGCACATGCATTCAGGAACACTTCCTAGAGCTCACTACTCAAGTACAAAAGGGGATCACTACCCAACAATACATAATAGGATTAAAATCTAGAGGGTATGAATTGAGAAAATAGCGTCTGCATAAGCCTGATTATAGTTCCAATTAAGCTCAAAAAATGTTCTTCACACTTCGCTTAATCTTCTTCACACTCTACTTTGCAATCAAATGATATTTGCACATTCACACATAGGAGCACTCTCAGCATACAAAGAACCTTTTTCACACACTACACCAATGAAAAAATCACACTTATATATCTGCCACATGATATTTCATCATAGCTTAGTCAACCAGGAAAATAAAATATATTTGCAATGTTGGCTCAAATTTACAAATAACTTTTTAATGAGAATCTACCAAGGTCACCCAAAACATAGTGGAGACCCAAATTAACATGTCCAACACAAAAATACTTTAATTAATTTCACCACGAAGATCCACAACGTGCTACCACCAACATGTCGGCTAGGAAGATGAAAAACTGAACATGCTCAAGAAAAAATCTTCAACCACGAGCTCTTTGATTAATGTGGATGTACCACAAAGATAGAGAATGATATAGAGACATCCAAGAGCACCAAGAAATAGCATAGAAACATCAGAAAAAATTGAGATTAACATAATCACAAATCTTCATTTAGGAACACTAACAGAGACCACAAAAACACTATTAGACCATAATATAATCAATACTTCATGCAGACCTCTGAAACTTTTGGTAGATGATCTAGATACACTCAAGAATAAACCCTTTAATCCACACTAGCTAATCTTCAATGTGAAGAACAAGATGCCTTCATGACTTGCATAGTTCCACTAGGAACCTTGAATACTTTCTTTTACAATTTTCTCAATATCCTCAACATATAAAGTCATTGATACAACAAATGATAATAGTGTTGACATAAATGACAACCACATATGAGAAACACATCCACAACATCCAAAAATCTCCCCCTTTGGCATTGATGGAAACACATGATGTGAAAAATACCATCAACCCAACACACTGACTCTTCTTCTTAATTGCTCTTCTTCCCACAAGAATCTTCTCCTTAGAAATATTTTTCACAATGCACTTCTCCCCCTTTGACATCAATTGCAAAGGTAACCATGACCTTTCCAAATACACGCTCTAAACCACATATTTGCACTTCTAACTACTCCCCGTGAGTAGCAACCACAAAAACATCAATCTAGATCAGAATATAGCAATGTAGCTCACGTATTGATGCAAGTAAATGCATCTTTCAGTTCTTATCAAGAGGGCTGATTACCCCTAGCATTCCTCTAAGATACTCAAAATTATCCTTCAGCAATGGCTTAGTAAATATATCTGTAATTTGTTCTTTGGTAGGCACATATTCCATTTTGACTTCTTTCCCATTCACTTTCTCCCTCAAGAAATGGAACTTGATTGATATATTTTTAGTCTTAGAATGCAGCACCAGATTCTTTGAAATATTTACTCCACTTGAATTGTCACAGTATATGGCAATAGGCTCTTCATATACCACCCTGATATCTTTCAACATTTGTTTCATCCATATCACTTGAGTACAGTTATTTGCAGCAACAATGTATTTTGTTTCAATAGTAGATAGAGAAATGGAATTCTTCTTTTTGCTCAACCAGGACACCAACTTCTTCCCTAGGAAGAAAGCACCACCACTAGTACTTTTCCTATCATCTACATCTCTAGCCCAATCCACATCAGTATATGCACTCAAAGTGATATCATCATCCTTTGGATACCAAAGTCCAAAGTCAACTGTTCCTTTCAGATATCTGAAGATTCTCTTAACAATAGTCACATTAGACTCTTTTTGGATCACTCTAAAATATAGCAACCATACATACCACATTCATAATGTTTGGTCTGGTCTGGGTTAAATAGAGCAATCCACTGATCATTGATTTGCATCTAGTTTGATTTTCCTTAGGAGAATCATCATGTTGTGTCAACTTGCATCCAGTCACCATAGGAGTACCAATAGGTTTTGAGTCATCCATTCCAAACTTCTTCAACAGTTCTCTCACATATTTGGAATGAGATATGAAGATCCCCTTATCTAACTGAGTAACTTGCAATCCTAGAAAGAACTTCATCTCTCCAATCATACTCATCTCAAATTCATCCTTCATCTCATCAATAAACTTCATACATAGATTGTCATCTCCTCCAAAAATGATGTCATCAACAAAAAATTCTATAATTAATTCTTTATCATGATCCAATTTGAAATATAATTTTCTATTAGCAGTACCTTTAGTGAATCCAAGCTTCAATAAATATTTTTCCAATCTAGCATACTAGGCTCCGGGGGCTTGCTTGAGTCCATATAGAGCTTTCTCTAATCAACAAACCATATCTTCCTTATCAGTTAGCTAAAATCCATCTGGTTTTTCAATGTATACTTCTTCTAGTTCTCCATTTAGAAATGTTGACTTTACATCCATCTGAAAGACTTTGTAGTCCTTGTATGCAACATAAGCAAGAAATAACCTTATAGCCTCAATTCTGGCAATAGGGGAAAAAGTTTTTTCAAAATCAATACCTTCCATTTGGGAATACCCTTTACATACCAGTCTTGCTTTATTTTGGACCACTTCACCTTGTTCATTCAGCTTGTTCCTAAACACCCATTTAGTATCAACTACATTTTTGTCTTTAGGCCTAGGAACCACTATCCATGTGTCATTCTTTTCAATCTGTGTCAGCTCTTCCTTCATAGCTTCCAATGAGTGTTCATCTTGAGAAGCTTTAGTGACATTTTTAGGTTCAATCTTGGAAATCAAACAATATTCTTTTGCAATCTTTATTCTATTTTGCACTCCTTTATTCTTGTCTCTTATGATTTGACTTTTAGAATGATTTAGCTTTACATACCTTGGAGTTTTGGGACATTCTTGAACTTTTGATTCTTCTGATCTTTTTTCTACACTTGTACTTGTCTATGTTTCCTGACTATCTTGATTTATCAGAACAAGTTGAGGTTGCTTTACCAAAGCATATGGAACAATCTAAAGTAGATTATGTCTAAGAATTCTTCCCTTTGATAGTATTGTGTTCATCAGAATCATAACCAAAATATCTAGATGATTTGAAAGAGTCCTCATAAACTCTGACATTTGCACTTTCAACCATCTTTCTCAGTCTTCTATTATAGCACCGATAGGCCTTGCTTTTAGTGGAGTAACCTAGGAAAATCCCTTCATTGCTTCTTGCATCAAATTTTCATATATCATCATCTCTCTTGATATAACACTTGCTTCCAAATATTTTGAAATATTTAACAGTAGGCTTGTAACCAAACCATAACTCAAAAGGGGTCTTACTAGAATTGCCATTAATATTTACCCAGTTCAAGGTATACACAGTAGTGCTTACCACTTCACTCCAGTACATCTGAGACACATTTCCTTCCATCATCATTGTTTTGGCAGCATCCAAAATTGTTTTATTCTTTCTCTTTGCAACTTCATTATGTTGAGGGTTTCGAGAGTATATAACAGTCTTTTAATTCCATGCTCTTCACAAAAAGAGTTGAACTCCCTAGAGGTGAACTCACCACCTTTGTCAAATCTCAGGCACTTTATTTTCAAACCTTTCTCATTTTCTGCCATAGCCTTAAAACTTTTGAACTTTTCCAATGCTTCACATTTTTCTCTTAAGAAAGAAACCCATATCATTCTAGAGTAATCATCAATAATCAACATAAAGTACCTTTCTCCATGAATACTTCTAACTCTAGAGGAACCACAAAGGTCAGCATGTAGTAGCTTCAACAAATTATTTGAATGAAACTGTTTTCTCTAGAAAGAGACTCTAATTTGTTTACCCATTTGACATTCCTTGTAGATTGTATTAGCAGGCTTCACTAACTTAGGTAGATCTCTTACTGCCTGAGTGGAACTTATCTTGATAATGTTGTCAAAATTTACATGACACAACCTCCTATGCCATAACCATCTTTCATCTACTTGAGGGTCAAACCACAATAGTGGTTTACAAATTTTATGAGGAAGGAAATTCCATTTTTTTTCCTTTCCCCAAACTTAATGGGTTCGATCGAACTCAATGGTTCGACTGAACCACATTATATGTTTGACCAAACATATATGTTTGGTCGAACCACTGGTTTGAACGAACCCCCAAACCCTAAACAAAAATAATAATATTTTAAGGGGTTTGGTCGAACCCCCTTAAATAAAACATAAAAAAAATGGAGACTAGATAGTGAGGATCATCAAAAAATTTCACATGCACGTGGCCGAAGAAAATGGAGACTAGATAGTGATGATCATCAAAAAATTCTACATGTTATTGAAGAGTGGGCTGAACCAAAATCTTTGACTTAGATTATATCCATGTTTTTCAAGTTCACTTGTAACCCTATACATGTTCAAATGAGAACTTATAGTAACTTGTACATAGTTGTAAATCATTTTGTGTAAATTACAATTATATGTACATATTTGTTCCATGGAAAATTCTTAAGTTCAAGAATCTTTGATAGCATCATCTCTCACTTTTTTTGGTTGCATGTAAACCCATATATATGCTTTCAATCCTTATTTGAAATGTAGTGAATTTTTTTAAAATCATTTTGCCTAAATTACAATTATATGTACATATTTTTTCCATGGAAAATTCTTAAGTTCAAGAATCTTTGATAGCATCATCTCTCACTTTTTTTGGCTTCATGTAAACCCACATATATGCTTTCAATCCTTATTTGAAACATAGTGAAGTTTTTTAAAATCATTTTTCCTAAATTACAATTATATACAACTTATATTTGTTTCATGGAATTCTTAAGTTCAAGAATCTTATATACACTTATATACAACTTATATAATATGTTCCATCAAATTGTTCCATGGGAAACTATGTAAATTTTAAAATTAAGTATTATCTAATTATAAAATTATAAAATTATAAAATTATTATCTCTCTCAAGTCTCTCCCTCCCACCCCCTCTCCCTCTCTCCCCTCTACCCTAAACACTTAAACCCTACCCTTTATCTCTCTCCCACTCCCCACCTCTCTCTCTCTCAAGTCTCTCCCTCCTAACCCCTCTCCCTCTCCCCTCTACCATTAACCCTTAAACCTTAAACCCTTGTACACCCCCTACCCTCTTTATCTCTCTCCCACTCACCCCACTCTATGTCTCAAGTCTCTCCCTCCTACCCCCTCTCCCCCTCTCTCTACCCTTAACCCTTAAACCCTAAACCCTTCTACTGCCTACCCTCTATCTCTCTCCCACTCCCCTCTCTCTCTCTTGAAATTCTCCCCTCCTACTCACTCTCTCTCTCGAGATCCTCTAACAATTAACCCTTAAACCCTAGGACCCCCCTACCCTTTATCTCTCTCCCACTCCCCTTCTCTCTCTCTCAAGTGTCTCCCTCCTACCCCTCTCCCTCTATCCCCTCTACCCTTAACCTTAAACCCTGGGACCCTACCCTTTATCTCTCTCCCACTCCCCCCTTCTCTCTCTCAAGTGTCTCCCTCCTACACCCTCTCCCCCTCTCCCCTCTACCCTTAACCCTTAAACACTAAACCCTTCTACTCCCTACCCTCTATCTCTCTCTCACTCCTTCCATCTCTCTCTTGAAAGTCTCTCCCTCCTACCCACTCTCCCTCTCGAGCTCCTCTACCCTTAACCCTTCAACCGTAGGACCCTCTACCCTTTATCTCTCTCCCACTCCCCTTTCTCCCTCGTGCATTCCCTCCCACCCCCCACCTCCCCTTTCTCTCCCACTCCCTCCATCTCTCTCTCAAGTCATAATTTAAAAATAATATAATTTCTATTTCTATTATTAATACGTAAAATTAATTTTGATAGAGGGGTTCAATCAACACCTTTTAGAATTTTCTCGACTCAACCCATTCAAATCTACTTCTTTTAATTGTATAAACAATGGGTTTAGTCAATAGTTGTTCGGTTGAACCCTCATTCGACTGAACATTTGATTTATGTTCGACCAAACAATGGTTCGACCGAAACCCTTATTTTCACCCACATCCTCTCAAGCATCAAAATTGCTTAGAATTTTGCACTTCGAAGCTCTATTTGAGAATGGAATGGAGGAGATCTCAAAAACACAACTGGTATCAGGTTTCCCTCAAAACGAGCAATCCAACGAATATAATTTTAATATGTTTTGATTATATTATCTTTTTTTTTAAGATTTATTAAATATAGGTTTTTCACCAAAAACAAAACTCTATGTTCTGCACATGTGGAAAAATAGAAGATTATCAAAAACAAATTGAAAAGAATATGAGTGCACCAGATATTGGAGTCCTTGATCCAACAAAATAAATAAATAAATTGATACATAAAGTAAAAGTTATGCGTTATACGATCATGTTATGTCTGAATTGTAGTTGATTTGACTTTGAGACTTGATTAAAGAAAAAATATTCAATAAAAAACTATCTAACCAAGTGGAAGCACTAGATATCAGAGTTACAAATCTAAATTCGAAAGAATTGAAATTTTATTTTTCAAGGAAAAAAATTTATGTGCTATATGGTGTGTCACTTTTTAAAAATGTTGTTTTTGAAAACCAATTTTCGTGGGAGATGGAAAAATTGCAATCTGATTCCAAAAATTTTGAAAAAAATATTTTTAGAATCTACAAAAAAAATGTGACAAGACTCTAGTTTGCATCATCTTCAAATTCCTCACGGTTTAACTGCTATAGGTGCTCGAATGTGAAAATTTAGTTAAAAACAAAAAATCAGTGTCTAGTTTGGCCAAAAATTGTAAACCACTATTTTGGGATCACCCTTGAGCAATTAAACAACTCCCACTAGTAGTAGTTAGGTGAAAGATATTACCTTTTTTCTATTTACTTGTAACAATCATATTCCTAGAACTTTCGTGTATCTTGCATCTTCCATTTTTGAACTGAAGGTCATAGCCCTTGTCCACCATCTGTCCAACACCCAACAAGTTTTGTTTCAAGCCTTCAACATAAAGAACATCATCAGTGTTATCCTTACCACCAAGACAAATAGATCCTCTACCATGAATCACACCATCATTGTTATCTCCAAATCTTACAACCCCACCGTCATACTTCTCTAGACTTACAAATTTGCTTTTATCACTGATCATATGATGTGAGCATCCACTATCAATGACCCACTCATCTTTTTCTTCAACTCAGGCTGCAAGAGCCTTATCATATTTAGTAGATTTGGTAGCCACAACATTATCTTCAATGGTAGCAATGAAAACCCATTCATCTCCATTTCCATTATCTTTATCAGACTCATCATCAATCACTGCTTCTTCAACAAAGTAACATCTCTTTTGGAATCTAGACTTTTTAGGCTTAGATCTAGGAACTCTTTCAGGACACCTTGATGCAAAATTGCCTATTTTACTTCAAGAGAAACATTTAATAGGTAATACATATTCATACTTACCTGTTCCTCTACCTTCTTGTTTTGCAATCAATGCTTCCAATTCTTCTACTTCTCTTTCCTTATCTTCAAGTTGTTTCAGTTCTTCATCATACTTGGATATCTTTCTTGGACATTCTCCTAGACTATATCTTTGCTTGTTACTTCTGAAAATGGTAGCCTTGAATGCATATTCAGTCTTCAGTGCAGATTCACCAAATTCACTTATTTCAAAAGCATCAAGCTTTCCAACTAGTGTGTCTCTTGTTATCTTTGTTACTGATCTGATCTCTTCAATACCATGAGCTTTCACTTTGTAGGAGGAAGGCATGGATCTGAGTATCTTAGCCACAATTTCATCCTCATCCACGGAACCACTAAAACATCTAATACTAATCACTATCTCATCTACTCTGCATAAAAGAAGTGATATTTTCATCTTCACCCATCTTCAAATTCTCATGCTTTCCTTTCAAGCTTTGTATCTTAGCCATCACCTAAGCATCTCCTTCATACAAAGTTTCCAGCTTCGTCCAAATCTCATGAGTTGTCTACAATCCTATCACATTAGCCATCTCTAAATTTGTTAGAGCACTCACCAAGGCTTCTATATCCCTAATATTATTTTCAGCATCTTTGATCTCATCAGCAGTGGAGGGACCATTCTGAGGAATAACATATGGATCTTTTGTAATCTTCCAAAAAGCTTCACTAATACATCTTAGATGACATTGCATCCTAACTTTCCACAGTGAGTAGTTAGTTCCATTAAATCTCAGACTATCCTTCTTAAATTTTTCCATCTTGGATCACCTCAAGCTTTTAGACTTCTTCAAAGCATACTACTCTGATACCAATTGTTTCCAAAACAAGGACAAACAACTGAGAGGGGGGGAAAATCAGTTGTCACAGAAACTTAAACTTTTCTAACTTAACTTAACTTAATCTCATATATGATGAATAAGAAATCATCCATAAATAATTAACACGTAAGAGAGACAGAGAACACCAAGATTTTTTACATGGAAACCCTGTTAGGGGGAAAACCACGGTGGATGTTAGTCCAAAAAATTATACCTTGTTAAAAGTATAATGAGAAATAATAAGGGGCATGCACATGCATTCATGAACACTGCCTAGAGCTCACTGCTCAAATACAAAAGGGGCTCACTTCCCAAATACAAAATAGGATTAAAATCCGGAGGGTATGAACTAAGAAAATAGCTTTTGCATATGCTTGGTTATAGTTCCAATTAAGTTCAAAAATATTTCTTCACACTTTGCTTAATCTTCTTCACACTCTACTCTGCAATCAAATTATATTTTTGCATACACACATAGGAGAACTCTCAGCATACGAAGCACCTTTTTCACACACTACACTGATGAAACAATTGCACTTATATATCCACTACATGATATTTCATCACAGCTTAGTCGGGTAGGAAAATAAAACATATTTGCAATGTCGGCTGAAATTTACAAATAATTTTTTGATGTGAATCCAGCAAGGTTGGCCACAACATATTAGAGACCCAAATTAACATCTCCAACACAAAAATACTTTAATTAATTTCACCATGAAGATCCACAACACGCTACCACCAACATGTTAGCCAATAATATGAAAAACTGAACATGTGCAAGAAAATATATTCAACCACGATCTCTCTGATTAATGTGTACATACCACAAAGATAGAGAATGATCTAGAGACATCCAATAGCACCAAGAAACAACATAGAAACATCCATAACAACTGAGATTAACAAAGTTACACAATCTTCATTTAGGAACATTGATAGAGACCACAGAAACAATGTCAGACCATAATACAATCAATACTTCATGCGGACCTTTGAAACTTCTAGTAGATGATCTAGATACACTCAAGAATAAACCCTTTAATCAACACCATCTAATCTTCAATGTGAATAACAAGACGCCTTCATGACTTGCACAGTTCCACTAGGAACCTGGAATACTTTCTTTTACAATTTTCTCAATATCCTTGACATATACAACCACTGATACAACAAATTCTAATAGTTTTGACATCAATGACAACCACATATCAGCAACACATCCACAACATCCAATAGACATAATGGGTAAATAAAAATAAATCAACACGTTCACCACTTTCTAATATGTTTTTAAGAGGTTATAGCATACATAGTGATGATAAATTAATTATACAAGATCTATAGAGAGGGCGAATGTGATAGATATAGAGAGGGTGAGATAGATATATAGTGATGGAGAGGGAGACATAGATTGATGGATGCAAGTTACAAGAATTATTATATGGTAAATGATAAAAATTTAAATGCCATTATCAGAGGGTTGAGTATGTGCAGGATCACGATGGGCCAAAAAGTGGCGATATGATGGGTATGTGTAGGGTATGTGGCTGAAGACATTTTTTTTACCCAAAATTGATGAAACAAAAAGGGTTTTTAAAGGAGATTCTAAGCTTTCCACCAATATAAATTATGCTCTACTTTGAATTTAATAAATTATTATTATTCATATTTGGATTATGACTAAATTCTAATTGATAGGGTGATTGAAAAAAAATCTATATCTTTCAAGCGGTGTACATTTTTTGAATCCCAAAACATGTGAAATCACATTCTATGCTTTTACATACTATAGGATTTAAAAAAAAAAAAAAATTCATGAAGTTTATTAAGTTTCAAATTAATTCGGACATCTGAGATTTTATATTTTTAAAAGTTATAATAAAAAATTCATAATTAATTGTTGCTTGGAAAAAAAATTACAAAAAATTATGCATCACATGGGACATGAGTCCTCACTTATATCTAAAATATTATAAAAATATATTATCATTTTATTGTGGTTAGGAATTGAATTAGAATAGGACACCTACTTCTTATTTTTCCACAGAAATTTAAGTACTACTGATTTTTGTTTTCCTTAGGACAAAGCACTGGAGGAATTTTGTTTCATTTTCCTTAGAATGGGATCTTGTGATAGGCACAACAAAACTTTGCATTTCAGTTTTTATAGCACAAATATTTTTGAAATAATATAGATAACTTATTCAAATTTTTACGTCAAGTTTCCTAACTCTAATTTTTCTAAATTTTTTTGCCACTTAAGGGCCTATTTTTTCCATGATGATCCTACACATACCCGGCTATAGAATTATTTTTCGAGGAGGATCTCCTTAGAAGCCATGATAGAATTAAAGAAATAGGGGATTCATATATACAATTCAATATCTTCACATACATTAGAGTAGTTTGCTTTCATTATGCCCCCCTCAAGCTTCCAAGGTACCCCAAAAAAATGATCTTTGTGTAGATAGATAACTAAGATGATCCATAAAAAAATTGTTGGTAAGCACATATCAGGATATTCTTTTCCTAGGAAGATGGGAGTATACTCTTGTGCTAACATGTAAAATTAAAAAAATGTAGAAATAGAATTGCAAATGTATACAATGGAAATGTATAATGATCCAAGAGACAAATTTGATCCCATTAGAGAAATTAGTAAGGTCATAGGATCCTTCTTCAAATATGAACCAACTTTGGACGACTAACTAGTAGGCTAATTATGAAGAAGAGTTTGAATTGAGAATGAAGGACTACTACTGATTGACAATATATATTATAAAGGCCTACAAAGTGGCCAAAGTATCCAAGGAGTTGAGGTAAAATGGGAAGGTTTTAAATCCCATTTACAATGTACAAGGCATCTTCAATTAACCAATCTACAATTTAGATTTTTCAATTAAGGAGGATGATAAAATGGATACAAGGGAAATAAGTATAAGGATTGCTCATAGAGATGGTTGGTATCCCCATTTCCTATGATTGAGTTACCAAAACCTCAACAATAAATAGAGAAATCCAAGATAAGAGAAGGTTCATTTTCGATTGTTCAGAAGCAAAGGACATAATCCTCAAAATATGGGACAAGGAAGAGGAAGGAAAAGTGTTGATTTGGATGTTACACAAATCAACATGCAAATAAAATCCTTTCTCAAATAAATAGAATAACCTACCTATCTTGAAAGAATCATAAATATTTTCTGGTTAAAGATAACCTTAGCTATCCCAAGGCTTGGGAATATCAAGTCTTGAAGCACTAGGTTCACTCAAGGTTCGTTGTATAATTTTTTGTTAATCATGAGGGGCCTATGGTCTTCAAGTCTCAAACTTAATAGTAGTTTTAGTAGATAGAGTAACATAAAGATATAGAAAATTCACATGTATTGCTCCACAACTTCATGAATACAAATAATTTGCAACAAAAAAAGTTCATGAATTCAAATCATTTGTATGAAATATTTAACATCTAATTAAAGAAGAGCATTGAAAAATCCTAAAATTTAAGGGGATCCTAGTTATTATCTATGTATACACCAAGAAATGTACTAAATCAAATAAAAACCATTCTATACCTCACTAGATCACTTCACAACTACCCTTAAAATGATATAAGAATTTTAAAGAATATAAATGACTATTTACCATAGAATAGTGTCAATATGCACCTGAACCTAGTGAAACACATTGGATTTTCTGATAGGAATAAATAGTTAGCATAGTAAGATTTAATATTAGGAAATAGCCTTCAGATCAACTTTGATATTAGCAACTCATATGGAATATATGAGTTTTTAGCCTAGAATCGAACAAAAAAAATGAAAATAGAAATAAAACAAATGAAATGCCAATTTTATATCTACCAAGTTCAACATATTATGATTTATTAAAATGAATTATATCTGGCCTTTTATAGAACACAAGGCCTCTGAAGAGTTTCAAAAAAGCACATGGTTGAGTAGAACTAAGCTAATCAAATCATAACACACGACACAAAAGATAGTTGTCATAGGAGATATATTCCCCATTCTAAAAGTTAGTTAAGACACTTTGACTTCCTTCTTCATGAATACAAGGTTTAAAATTAGAGGAAAATGTACTTTGGGCTCTAATAGGGTCTTCAAACAAAATGCAGGAACCAACCAGATATTTAGAGTGATCAAGTTGAACAAATTGGATATTTAGGGTGATTAGATGGATTTAGAAATCCACCCATCTCCCTTAGCAACTCCTTTATCATGCCTTAGGTTCGAGAAACCTAATTTAATGCAACACCAAAGAACTTGATGTTGTATTTTCTTGCCAAAGAAAACTCAGATTTATGACCTTTTGGTTACTCGTATTCCTGCATTGAACACCTTTCCCACATACCCATTTTTTATTAGCATATCTTTCTTGCTTTAACATTGTTTTATTTATTGGTGAGATCATCTTTTGTGATTATCCATAGCCCTGCTAAAGTTTACCACCTATCAAACATATAATTAACACAACTTACATAATTTATGTGGCTACATACAAAACCTTTAATGCATATGTCAGAAAAAATAAATACTAAATATAATCCATGCAACTCTGACTTCTTAGAATTTTATAATCAAAACCATGCATTTAATGATTTCCTAGGTAACCCAACTTATGTAGTTTTTCAGAAATTTAATGTTGTGGGGAAAATTAAGTGAAATTATTAAGCCTTAGTTTGATTGTTGTATTTATCTGAACACCCAGATACCTGAATATTTGATTACTACTCGAATACCTGAACACTCAAATTGCCTTGTTGACACCCTTTTGCTACAACTCTATTGAACTATGAAACTTTAGCAATGTGCTCTACTTATTCCACTTTTTTCACCCATAAACTTTTTTTTTCCCACAATAGTAATTTATTTCACCTCAACCCTATTGAATTCATCCTATCTGGAACCATACATTTGTGCTCCATTTACGTGGAAACTCGGTTATCTGACTTTCCATGACAACTTCCTAAATTCAAACTACTCGGTATGTGCAGGATCATCATGGAAAAAATAGGCCCTTAAGTGGCAAAAAATTTAGAAAAATCAGAGTTAGGCAACTTGACGTCAAAATTTGGATAAGTTATGTATATTATTTCAAAAATATGTAAGAATATAATCTGTAGCAAATTGAATGTATTTTTTAAACTACAGAGTTTATTTTAAAAAAAAAACTATTTGGTGAAAATTTGAAATTTCAATGGTAGTGCTTAAATTTCAGGAAAAAGAAGAAGTAAGAGTGTCTATCCTAACCACCTAACCACAATGGAAATGATAATATTTTTATAAGATTTTAGATATAAGTAGACTCATGTCTGATGTGATGCATGTCTATCTAACCACCTAACCACAATAAAATGATAATATATTTTTATAATATTTTTAGATATAAGTAGAGGACTCATGTCCTGATGTGATGCATATTTTTTTGTAAATTTTTTCAAGTAAATAATTAATTATGATTTTTTTCTTACAACTTTTAAAAAATATAAAAACTTGTATGTTTGACCACCTTAACTTCGTTAAACTTCATGATTTTTTATTTTTTTTAATATTATAGTATGTCAAGCATACAATGTGATACATGCTTTGGATTCAAAAAATGTGATACCATTTGAAAGCTATAGATTTTTTTCAATTAGCCTATCAATCAGGACTTTAGTCATAATAGAAATAGAAAATGAATAATAATTATTTATTAAATTCAAAGTAAGGCATAATTTATATTGGTGGAAAGATGATAAACTCCTTTAAAAACCCTGTTTATTTCATCAATTTTAGGAGAAAAAAAGTCGTCAACCATATACCCTACACAAACCCATCATATTGCCACTTTTTGGTCCATCATGATCTTGCACATAGCCTACTCTAAATGTATTCTGAACTTTACTTCACCATTGTTGTTCTTTGGCCTCTTCCAAGTAGGTAATTTTAAAACTTGGGTACCCAAGCTTTTGCAAACTTGGGGCGTGTTGTGTAACTAGACAACAACTAGCAACCAACAAAACTAAATTTAAAAGGAAACACAAAGCCAACTATTTGAACTAAATTAAAACTTAGGATTATTTTTTAAAATAATTTTCCAAAGAAACTCATTAATCAACATGTGAACTAGGAAACCTATTAAGGAGTACTAGTGTGTGCCTTGATTAATTTATATCTTTAAAAAAGCTAATAAAAAGAATATAGTTGATTATATCAAGCTACATAGTTTGGAGTTGTCGTCTTAGCTAACCTTGGATATTGTCATGTTGCTAGTCAAGCATCCATATCCCTGACAAGGTTATCTCTGTAATTCCCTCCAAACATAGCATTACTGCTAGTCAGGCATTCGTAGCCCTGGTAGAAATATTTGGGTCACTTAAAGAGTTTATTTTCTCTTTGTTATATCTCTTCTTTTTATATTTCATTTAAGCTCTTTTCAACTCACTAGTACTAAAGCCTGCTATTAGTTTGGGAATTATAGTGACCTTCCGAAGGATATCTTTAGATTTTTCACTTGATATAGACTCTTACTATCCCCTTTATTAATTCCCAAAGATTTTAATTCAAATTTCCTATAAGTGTGACTCTTTTAACAAAATTTCATAATTCTCATACTTGTTCCTTGTTAATCATGACCTATCATTTTGGAATATAATAATAAGTTAAAAATTAATGTATAATCAACTGGGTATGTGTAGGATTGTAATGGAAAAGACTAACCCTTAAGTGGTGAAAAATTGGAAATTTCAATGCATTAGTACTTAAATTTTATGAAAAAAATAAGAAGTAGGTGTCTGTCTGACCACCCTAAACACAATAAAATGATAATATTTTTTATAATATTTTAGATATAACTAGAGGAATCATTTCCTGATGTGATGCATATTTTTTTGTATTTTTTTTCAAGTAAATAATTAATTATGATTTTTTTATTACAACTTTTAAAAAATATAAAAACTCCTACATATGACCACCTTAGCTTGGTCAAAACTTCATGAAATTGGGTTTTTTTTAAATCCTATATTATGGCAAGCATATAATGTGACGCATGTTTTGGATTCAAAAAAATTGATACCGTTTGAAACCTAGAGATTTTTTTCAATCAGCCTATCAATGAAGACTTTAGTCGTAATTGAAATAGGAAATGAATAATAATTATTTATTAAATTCAAAGTAAATCATAATTTATATTGGTGGAAAGGTGAGAATCTCCTTTAAAAACCCTTTTCGTTTCATCAATTTTGGGTAAGAAAAAAGTTGTCAACCACATACCCTTCATATCGCCACTTTTTGCCCATCATGATCCTACACATACGCAACTACCGAATCACTTCTAAACTTGGAAGTGTTAGCTACCACCCTACTGAATATATTATGTTTTGGCCATATGGACCAAATTTCATTATCAAACCTTGAATTTGGAAGCTCCACTATCTTGCATTTATTTAAAACCTATCAAATCATGATGACATCTTAGTCGAATCTTCTTAGTAAGCATTGGCACCCAACTTAATTGACACGTATGATTGCAACTTCAATAATTAATTTGTTTCAAACTCCATGATGTACCCATACATTCCATCTCACCAATCCAAACTTTAAATGCATAACATACACCTGACTGATCTTGTGACACCCTTTCTCTCACCAAAAGAATTTGAATGATGACATTCCAATTACCAAAACACAAATTTATTAGACCTCTTTCTTCACACACACTTCACTTATATAACCATGTATTGAATTAATGTCAAACTAATTT
>VDFB02222006.1:0-12361 GCA_007258455.2 Sequoia sempervirens | reverse complement strand
GAAGCATAGTGATAGGGAAATAGAAGATATAATGTAAGAGTCAGTATGATAATAATCAAAAGTAGAATCTGTATGATAAGAGATAGAGTTTGTTGTTAGTTTTCATATCAGCAAAGCAATGTACACCATTCTAAGTTTATGAATAAATTTTGATGAAGTTCTGAGTTCAGCACTTGCGTAATCAGTAGATGCTTGCTAAGGGGGCCCACTTAGTAAGTATCTGTAGCTAGTTAGTTAGCTGTTCTTTTTCTATTGATCATCAGTTAGATTTCATCTTTGAAGTTTTCGTACAAACTCAGTCTTATATTGTTCTAGCAGCATCGGGAATCCATCCCTGTGCCTGTTCCTACAACATAAGGCCAGTTCAAAGTTTGTGTCTCAGTCGTAGCTGCTATGCTTACTGCTTTGGTTAAATCATGGTTGAGTTAAGATAGCTTTGCATTACCTTCCTGTAGCGTAGATAGAATTCTTTCCAAGTATTTATTTATGTTAAGTTGTGACTGAAACTAGTTCTTAGTGCATATATTGTGTTGCTCCATTCAAAGTATACGTTCCCTAGTTTGACAAGTAAATGAATGTCCATAAAGAGATATTAGTCATCTACTGGAATGTCCAATTCCCAGGATAGGTTTTACTGTGATTTTCATATCCTTTTTGTGGGCGCGACCAATCATCATCTTCCTCTTCATCGGGGATGTATCCTTCCCTATCTCTTGTTGTTTT
The DNA here is from genome assembly GCA_007258455.2 of Sequoia sempervirens. Classification (NCBI taxonomy): domain Eukaryota; kingdom Viridiplantae; phylum Streptophyta; class Pinopsida; order Cupressales; family Cupressaceae; genus Sequoia; species Sequoia sempervirens. The sequence continues at coordinate 11,638 of VDFB02222006.1, read as the reverse complement.
GGGATGTATCCTTCCCTCATCAACAACACTGCATCATCATCATCTTCATCATTGTCGGGATGTATCCTTCCCTCATCAACTTAACACTTTCATCATCATCATGAGGGATGTATCCTTCCCTATCCTTTTGCATTTTTTGGGCTATTATTCCCTCATCAACAACTCTCCATTCATCTTCAATCCATTTTGGCTTGTAGCTTGACTAGGGAAACATCACATTTGTACTTGAATCATTTGTGCTTCCTTTCTTATCATCTTCTCTTCCCAATTTCCTCACCAAACATCATATTCTCATGTCCATCCTTTTGCATCATCTTAATCATCTACCCTTGCATCATCTCATCCATTTTGAGAGCACACCTCATGTTCTCTTGAACCCGCATGTCCTCTCAAGGGGCATCCTCAATCCTAATCTCCATTCCCATCATCTTTCCTCCTAGTCACTCCTTTGAATGACTAGGAATCTTTCACAATATAACCATCTTCTTTTGGGTGTTATGTTTTAATATTCTTTGAAATGATGCTACTTTTTAACACCATCTCAAAGAGGGGAAAAATGTAGACACTGAAAATTGACCACTTTAGTTTGGTCAATTTACCCCCAATTCAACTAATGTCATATCCTCTATATTAATTAAATAATACCCTATTATTTAATTAATATTCATTATCCCTTATCCTTCATCCTAATTTATTTCTTCTATCATCTTTAAATCCTAGCCTAAAGTAAATAATTACCTTTAATTATTTACTCCCATCCCTTATCCCTTTTCCTCTAAAAAATTAAATAAATAATCTATTTATTTAATTCCCCTCATGTCACATCCTCCATAACCTTTTTCTAATCCTGATTAATTTGCATAATCCTAGATTAAGGATGTGCACATTCCTAATCCTTGATTAGGGAGGTGTCACATCCTCCATAAAATGCAAGTGGATCATTAATCTTCATTACCCACCTAATCATTTTCCTAATCCTCACTTACACAACCTAATCATTGATTAGCTATCCTAATTTGCTTTGGTCAACTCTCCCCATCCCCAAGGAATTTTAATTCCTTTTTGTCTTCCCAAGGTGCTTTTGAGGAATTTTGAGTTCATCCCCCATCTCCCAAGGAATGGTAAATTCCTTTTATCCTTTCCATGCACATTAAAAATGAATTTTTAATTCCTTTGGTAAACTCTTGATCTCTACCCTTGATCTTCCTCCCCCTTTCAATCTCCACCATCCATTCCATCTCCCTTTGCTAAATGGCTAACACTTAGCCATTTTTGTATGAAAAAAAAGCATTCAACCAGATGTAACCACAATCTATCACATTCATCCCAATCTTTCAATCTCCATAGCCAAATCCTTGTAACCATAGTCATCTTGCATCCATATTGTGACCAAATCAAGCAAGAGAAAACCATTATGTTGTTAAAATTGATCTAGGAGAACACATATCAAGCCATCAATGAGGGAAAACAACTCTATCAAGCTCAAACAAGGTAAAAATTGATTTTATTGTTATTTTGAGTTTGAGTTTCATCTTTAGCCCAATCTTGAGTGTTCTCTTTGGTTTTTTATCTATTGCTTGAGCTTATTTCTTGCAATTTTAGATGGGGTAAAAAAAATGCACATAGTGGGACTTAGAGATTTAGTAAAAAATGGGCACACTCTTATATTCAGTACCCTTGCTAGTGTAGATAGACTATTAGAAATAAATCTCAGCCCCAACACTATGAAAGAAGGTATAGAGTCTTTAACAAAGCTTGACTTACTATACAAGACTCTTGCACATGCAAAAGGTTGTTATGAAGAAGGTAAAACTACATGATAGGATATCCTAAAGAATCTTAAGGGATCTCCATCTTTAGGTTAATATGTTTGTATCCTTTTGATCATTTTTTTTATGCATACATGCATATATTCAAGGGAAATATACCAAACCCATGCATGACCTTTTCCATTGACATCAAAGGTGGAAAGATATATAGTGAGAAGAATTTTTCTTTTTGAATGTTTAGAAAACCTTTCTGGAAGTTTTGGAAAGTTGTGATTAATTTTGAAAGGGGGGTATGCTATTGGTTTTGTATTGGTATGAAAAATATTTTTGATATACATGTTGCCATCAATGACAAAGGGGGAGATTGCTGGAAGTTTAGAAGTCTATCATCATTGATGCTACCTAGCAATGAGAGCATGATGTGTACATACGTAGGATGATTTGGCTAACTGAGTGTTGTCATTGATGTCAACATTGTGGGAAACATTTTTGGTGTCATTTGTATAGTACTAACTATACCAACAGCTGATCTATTAGAGGTTTGGTAAGTATTCTCTATTGATGGTGTTGTGGTCTAGTGCATCAGTTTTTGCATCCACACTTGAGTGCAAGAAGAGATGTAATTGTGGCTCTTAATCATATCATTATGATTGGTTCATACAACTATATTCAAGATCTCAAGAAGTTTTGTTATGTGTACTGGAAGTTATCAATGAGAAATTTCAACTCTATATTTTACAATCATCTCTCCATTCAATATACCTGCATGGAAGATTCCACATTTTCTTGTGAAGGTTGTTTTGATCTTTCAGTTCTAAAGATAGTCTCTCTATTCAAATTTGGAAGGTGTTTATTTTGAGAAGCATGTGTATGATTGGAGTTTTTGTGATTATGTCATATTCCTAGCTGACCTAATGCATGATATGTATTGAGAAGATCAATGATACTTTTTGGATGTTAGTTGGATCTATTTTTGATCCTATCAACCTAAAATTGAGTATTACATGTTTTCTTTGGGCAAAAAGATGTTTTTTAATCTTGTATGGTGCCGATAAGAGCTATTTTGGATTTTTTTGTTTACATAAAATTAGGATGACCTAATTGATGTGTGTGATGTATTTGGGTATATACATTGATATATTTTATAATTGTAAAGGTGTGTGGAGGTATGAGAGATAAGTGGATATTCAAACATAACTGGTGTATCATATGCGAGAGGTATTATATGATGTGAAAATAAAAATTTAGTGGTAGAATTTCATAATTAGACTGGATTTGTTGAGCGATTTCTAAGTAGGGTAGTACTTCATATTCCAAAGGAACTGAAATACAACACAAGATAAGTGTACTTTGTATCAGTTCATATTTTTGTAGTGAGCCATACCATTTTTTATTTTACTTAACTCTATTTGTGAGCCTCTTTAAGGAAAGTGTGTCATGGTAGTGAGCCCCTGTAATATACTATATCTAGATATAATATATTGTGAGCTAATACTCAATGTGGTTTTTCCCATTTTGGGTTTTCCACGTAAAAATCTTGGTGTTCATGTGTCTTGTGGATTTTTGGATGATTCACGCTTTCATTTCTTGTTAAAATTAATGTGTTTTGGTGGTTGTATTTGTTGTGTTCAAAAAGTTATAGAATACTGATTCACCCCACTTTCAGTGTTTTGAGTGTTCAATAGAAAGATATAGCATTTCTATCTTTAATCATATCAACAATAATGAAAAAGAAATAAGAAACACACATCCATAAGATGACACTAGATTTAAATGTGGAAAGCCCAATGAGGGAAAACCATACTGAGAGGTAACTCACAATATAAAGGCTCACTACCAAAAAGGACTTGGAAACTAAGGTAAAATACCATAAAGAAAGATAAAAAAAGACTTACAAAACTAAAGCAAATACAAATCTAGGGGCATGATACAAGGACTTGATGAGACTAATTATTTCAGAGTGAGATACCAAATGGATTTGGGGAATTTATAATATTTGTCAACTACTCACTTTGTTGGCTGAGGCATTAAGGTGCATCTTATATTTATTCTTCATACTTTAGCACCAATTCTACTAGATATTCAATACATAATTCCACACTTACACTTCTTCACATTATTCCTATATCCATACAATTGCAACTGAAAGGATCTTCCATTTATATCCACCACAATAATTCAAAACTTCAATTAGGTTGACCAAAAGAAGATAAATAATAAACTCAACAATTCAACCACAAAAACATATTGTGGTCCTATCCCAAGGATAGAGAGGACCAAAAAAAATATTATTACCTTCCAATGCAATCCAAAACAATTCACACATTGGAACACATTCACAAAGTTTGAAAATAGGGAAACACGTAGATGAAATGTGAAGCACATAACCAGTTGACCCAAATGCATACTTTCAATTGAATTAACTTAATTTGGTTTCAACCAAGATATGTCAAGACCTAAATCTATCATATCACAACTCCATATGTTTGCGCAAACCCTTAAGCAATTAGCACACGTAAGAAAACAAGCCCTCTCAGCCAAATATCCATAAATAACCCAAGAAACCAAATCAAGACACAATAAAACACTAAAAGAGATCAACCACTACTATGTGGATCACAAAGGGATGTTCCTTGAACATTAAGCAACATCTCTAGATACTTCTTTTATATTTTCATGCCACCAACACCTACCACAACCCAAATAGGAACAAAATACTTATTCCAAAAACACAAAATGAACTTGTGGGCCACTTCAACACATGGAATTGGAACTAAGGATTTTCATAGACATAGAGAGAATATTCACTAAACTACAGGAGTAGAGACATCAATGTGGAGAAATGCCAAGAGTTTTCAAGAGCAGTCCACATAACCATCAACACTACCAACACTATGCAATTCATAAAAATTCCTCGACAACATTGGTAACTTGAAAAGATAGGAGTACAACATCCATAGAGAAAAAATGATAAACAAAACACCATAAGACCACATCTCTAACTATGGAGGAATAAATAACATTCTCCCAAATAATCAACAACTTTTAGAAAAAAAACCTTTCAACAATTTTTGAAGGCCAAAAATTTTTTTTTAGCAACATATGCTTCATCAAGAACATTAGGAGAGAGAATACAACATATTATAGATTATCAGAAAAATATCTCCACCATCAACATTACTTCTAATACTCATCTTAATATATCTTTATGAAAATGACTCTACTAACAAAAACCATACACAATACTTCTTTAAATGATATCAAACAAGGCATGACATCCAACCTTGAACTTTAGCAACACATCATCATACAAAAATGATAGCCCAAATAGAATTTTGTCAACAATGACAACCAATGCCAACCAATAGTTCAACTATCTTTCCAAGCATGTGCAACAATCTCCTTAGATATTGACATCAATGACAACCACAACCAAAATAAGAATCATAAATTACCTATCACCTTGAATAATTTTAATCCTCATTGATACCCATTGATCTTTATGAATTAGATAGAATAGATTTTTTGTAGAATATTCCTTAGTAGGAAATTTAGTCCTTGTCTATTTGTTCTCATGATATGGTTTGTAACTACTAGACTAAGTATTTTTTATCTTCATAATGTCTCTTACCATTCCTTCTGAAATAATCCTCATAAGATAATAATTGTTAATGTGTCCCAATCTTCGGTTCCATAGCCAACTTTATTCTTTTTGTACTAGAAAGAAATTTTGTCCATTTACCTCTCTGAGATAATATAAACCAGTACCAGTCCCACTTCCTTCTGCAACTAATTCACTAGTATCAATCATTTTTATTTCACAACCTTTAGCACTAAATGGAAGATTGTATCCTTTATCACACATTTTACTTACACTTAGAAGATTGTGCTTCAAACCTTCTACAAACAAAACATCATGATTTTTTTTCTTTTCACCATCATGACTCGAAATACCCTTATCGGTAATCTTAGCAACTAAATTTTTTCCAAGAGTTATAGATCCTCCATCAATTTTTTTGAAGTGCATGAACTTATTCTTGTCTTCAGTCATATGGTTTGAGCATTTGTTGTCAATGATCCATAGATTCATCTCCTTTTAGGCATGTAGTGTAATCTGAGCTACCATATATTTCTTTGATATTTGTTCCTCTAGTTTCTTCTTCGAGACCTTTTATGTTTCACTTCTTTGAAATTCTAACTTATTTCCTTTTGTGTCTAGTATAGGAGGACTCACAAATTTCTTAGCCATGAGATATAAAATTAGAAAATGAGCTTGTGGACCACTTCAACACATGGAATTGTAACTAAGGCACTACACAGACACTAAGGGCACATTCACCAAGCTACAAGAGTAGAGACATCAATTCAGAGAAATGCCAAGCATTTTCCAGAATAGTCTAGATAACCAACAACTCTACCACCCTTCTGTAATTCACAGAAACTTGGAAACATTGATGACCTAAAAAGATAGGAGTGCAAAATCCACAAAGCACAAATGCTACATACAATCTTGTAATACTATATCTCTAATAGTGGAGGAATATGGAGCATTCTCCATATCAGTCAACAAATTGAATAGGAATAGAACCTTTCAACAACATATGAAGGAAAAAACTTTCTTTCAGTAACATATGCTTCATCAAGAACATCAAAAAAGAGAATGTAACATACTATAGATCATCAACAACATCTCTCCACCATCAACATTACTTATAATACTCATCTTAATATATCATCATGAAAACAACTCCAATAATAAAAACCACACACAATACTTCTTTACATGATATCAAACAAGGCATGACATCCAACCATGAACTTCAACAACACATCATTATACAACAATGATAGACCAAATAGAATGAACATGTCAATAGTTATCACCAATGCCAGCCAACAATGCAACTATCTTCCCAAGCATATGCAATAATCTCCTTAGATAATGACATCAATGACAACCACTAACTAGTGTTGAAGTCAATGACAACCACAACCAACATAAGAATCATAAATTTCCTATCACCTTGAATGCTTTTTATCCTTATTGGTCCCTATAGATCTGTATGAATTAGATCCAATGACTTTGTGTAGAATATTCCTTAGTAGGAAATCTATTTCTTGTCTATTTTCCCTCAAGATATGGTTTGCAACTAGTAGAATAAGGCTTTTTGATCTTTTCAATTTTTCTCTTACTATTCCTTTTGAAATAATCTTCATAAGATCATCAATGTCAATTTGTCCCAATCTTTTGTTCCAAAGCCAACTTTATTCTCTTTGTATTGCAAAGAAATTTTGTTAATTTACCTCACTGAGATAATATACATCAGTTTCAATCTCACTTCCTTCTGTAACTTATTCACTAGTACTGGTCTTTCTCATTTCACAACTTTAGCACTGACAGAAAGCTTGTACCCTTTATCACACTATGGAAACATAAAAATGTATCCCATTTTCTTGCTTGTTTGGGCCCTCCTTGTTAACTAAGCTTAATAGTGCCTTGATTTAGTGTTGTAATGTGTCTGAAACATTCATGTTAGATATTGGGCCCTTATGAACTAATGAACTTAAAATGGTACCTTGCTAAAGTGTTGTAGCACACTTTCACACTTTTTTAAGGTTTTATTAATAATTTGAACCTAATAAGCATCTTTTTAACCTTAATCATGCCTTATTTGAAGTGTTGTAAAGTGTTGTAGTTATACTTTCACACTTTTCTAGGTTTTTCATTAACAAATGGGCTTGTTTATGCTTTAATTGGCCCTATTTTGCATCCACAAGTCTCATTTTATGCATCTTTTCGAGGATAATCCTGACACAAGTCAACATCCAATCATAATTCAAGGGTTTTCAAGTTGTGTGGCTTGGATTTAGTGACCTAGGGCTCATTCACCACCTTGGGAAAATGAGTCCCACTTAATTTTTTGGGTCACAATCCTGGTTTTACACCATTCTAAGCCTTTTTTAATTCAGTCCCATAAATTATGCCTAATGGAACTCATTCACCACCTTGGGTGAATGAGTCCTATATGGCCCAAAACTAAAATTAATTCAAATTTTTGGTGGTATTTTATCCTCCTAAATTTGATGTCAACTTGTAGTGTTGTAATTTCTGGAATTATTGCATAATTAAGTATAAATACAAGGTTCTTTCACTCATTTTCACCTAAGAATTTTGTGAGAGCATTCATAATAGCAAGTTTAGTTCACAAGAGCATTCAATAGTTTACAAGATCATTTTTAAGGAATTCAAGGGCATATTTCTTTATCAATTGTTGTAGAAATTAAAAATCTATCATCATGTCAAGGATATCAAGTATCAAGCATGTTATTGAGCTAGTGTTGTGATGTAGCATTAAATATCCAAGATCAAGCATTGTTTTATACCTATTATCAAGATCAATATCTACAACCTTCATGGCCATTTCATGTTGAGTTGCAAATTTTCAAGACATATTTTATAAGGAATCATTCAAGGTATTTTTGTCCATGAATAATGTTCTTTGTTTCATGTTTCATGCCTTCATTTCATTATCTCATCATTTGGTTTAATTACGTACAAGGGGTTTGACCAAGGTAAATCCCTATTCACTAACAATAAACAATTTTTCTACTATTTACATGTGTGGTTGCAAATCTAGGTGTCTTGGAGCTTGAAGATCACTTGAATATTAGGTTACAAGATTGAAGGAAGTTGTTGGAGTTGTTCTCTCATTTGCAAGGTTGTAATCTTCACTAAAAAGTCACCTATACCCTCAAAATTAAAGCTTCAAATCTGGAAATAAAGAGGAACAAAAAAATCAAACATTGAAGACTAGATTCAATCTTTGAAGCTCCAAAAAAATCTAACTAAACTCATTTTCCAATTTTGGTGAATGAGTCCTGGTTTAGGTCATCTTTTAGATTTTTACATTTTTGAATACCCTTTTTTCCTAAAACCTCTTCCTAGGCAGAAACCCCGATCTAGGATTGATTCAACTAGAATGGTGAATGAGTCCTAGTAGGCCTAAATTTTAGGTTATTTAGCATTTTAGGTCTCTGTTCAAGCTCTCTCAGGTTTCTAAGTACTCCTTTGTACTTTTCCAATTTGTTGTTTTGATTTATTTGAATTTATAAGTCATTTACTTAAGTTTCATGCATATCTAGGTTTTGTCATTAGATCTTGCATTTCATACATTTTTCCAAGCCTTATCTTGGTGGTGAACCCCTCTTGCAATTTTAAATCATACCCCAAGATACCCTGCTAGCATATCTCTTGTCTCTATTCCACTCTTGGGGTGAGATCTCTAAGGTTTCCTTGAGTGAAACTTGAGAGAAACACGTTTAGGTCTCCAAACACCTAGTTTGTGTTCCACCTCCCAAGATTTGGAACACCTATTTATGTTGTTTCATTTTGGTGAAACTCCATTTTAAACATTTCATTTTCTGATTTGGAGTGCATCATCATCCTAAATCTTGCTTGCATTAACATTGCATTAGGGTTTTCATTAGTTAATTGGCATTCTAGGGTTTAGAAATCTTGCATTAGTGAAAGTGCATATAGATTTCCTTATTGCATCTCAAATCATTGAAAATAATATAAAATCTTCATTTTCACTTAGGTTATAGCTCATACAAATTAAAATTCATTAAAATCACTTTAAATTTCCTAAAAATCTTGAAAAAAACCCACTAGGACTCATACGCCCCTCTGGGCGAATTAGCCCCAATGCATATTTTAAACTTCCTTTTACAACATTAAAAACCTTATTTATGTGCTTCTGAAGCTTGCTAGTAACATATACTATAAGTCTAGAAAGTTTCAGGAACATCTTTTTTATGCATCTACGTCAAAAAATTCAATTTAGGGTAGTCATTTTTGAAATCATTTCAATAGGAAACATCATAGGATATGAAAATGATCACATTTTTTAAAATTTTCATAATATGGATAAAAGTGCTTTTCACTTTTGCATATAAAATGTTTACATTCATAAAAATTTGCATGTGTTCGATAAAATTTCTATTAATTTTTGGATACACATTGTTTGCATTCCTAAAGTTTTGCATGCATTGGATAAAGTACTTTTCATCTTTGGATATACATTTTTTATATTTTTGAAGCATTTCATAAGATGGTTAGATGTGCTTTTCATTTTTTTTCAAACAATGTTAGTAACTTACCTTTCTAGGCATGCTAAGAGAAAGTTCATATCCCCTCCCTATGAGAGTGTTTTAGTGAAATAGAATACAACATTGGACATTCCTAATGATCACATTCATTCTTCTCCTAATATCTCTCCTATTGGTGAAGAAGATATTTTGGTGTTAGAAAAACCAATCAATGAGAGTTTTGAGAATCCTAGTTGTTTCTCTCCTCTTACCTCTCTTAGTGGAAAAGACATTGATGAACAAGAGGACACAACCATAGGTAATCATGATGATCACATAACACAATGAGAAAACATTGAAAATTTAACTAGTCTGCATTCATCTCCTAACACCTTCCCCTCTTCACAATGTTTTAGAAGATGAAATTGTAAGTAAGAGATATTGGTATTAGATGATCAAATATTTAAGATCTATGACAACCCTCTTTATGTTTCTTCTCCTACCTATCCTATTTTGGAAGACATTATGGGACAAAGAAATGAAATTATGGATAATCATGACAATCACATTTTTTTCTTCTCCTAGTTGTGAAGAAGATACTTTGATGTTAGAAAATACAATTGATGAAATTCATGTGAATCTTAGTTTCCTTTCTTCCCCTAGGGAACACCTTATTGAACAAGACAATCCAACCATTGATCATTCCCCTACTTGCGATGAAGTCATTTTGGAAGAACCAATCCTTGAATGTCAAGAAAATTTGGTTTGTAGTTCTCCTAAAACTCTCCTCCTAGGAGGATATCATGGTGCAAGAAAATGACAATAATAGTGATGTGACTTCCTTGGATTATGGTGAAAAGATGATACTATATTGCCATTTATTAGAAATACATCAAATGAAGACCGTTGAGGTTATGAATGCACAAGTGTTTGTTAGACCCCCCTTGATTAATAGAACTCCTATAGACCCTGGTGGAAATCCTAAGAATCCTCTAATTCTTTACCCACCCTCGCACAAACCTCAAAATCAAAATAAACCCAAACTTATCCTTTACGGGCATGTGCAGGATCATGGTATGCCAAAAAGTGGCAATGGAGGAAAAAATACGTGTTTCTACGACTCAAAAATGCGAAAATGGTGAGTTGACTTTTTGGAGCTGGGGTGACTACCGAGGCAGAGGGAAAACTTAGTTTTAGGAATCAGATATCCGATCCAAATCGGATATCCGATTTGGATCGGATATCCGATTTTGTTCAGTGTATAAACAAATCTCATTCCGACCCAAGCAAAAGGCCAAATTCTATTCTCGACATAAAGGTGAACTGATATCCATCCAAAATCTGGATATCCGATTCAAATCGGATATCCGATTTTGGTCAACTGTATATATAAAAAAAAGTCACAACCAAAACTCATTCATTTTTATTTTCGGCTCATCAGCGGGGGGCGCATAGTGGAGAGCGAAATCCGATATCCGATTTGGAATCCACCTCTATCAGGTAAAATTTTTAATTTTTAATCAAATTTTCAATTAGATTTGTTTATTTTTAATTGATTTTTTTCAAAATATTGTTTTTTGGTAGAAAAAACGAGGGTTTTTTGGTAGATTTGCAAAAAAACATAAAAAATTGAAGAAAAATAGTAAGAAACTACTTTTTTTTAAAATGTAATGGCATTTCCATAGCATACAAACATTGAGAGCAAATAAAATACAGAGTTCAATCAATGAATTATAGAAAATAGATTTTTGTTGGTTATATTCATATCGCTGATTACATTG
>VDFB02222005.1:0-31149 GCA_007258455.2 Sequoia sempervirens | reverse complement strand
GGATTCATAATTTGAGATTGGAAAGGTGATGTTTTGGCATTAGGGACGAAGAAGTTAGATGAAGGGACAAACAATATAGCTGAAGCCATGGCAACTTTAACAGCGATCAAGCTTGGAAAAAGGTTGGGAGCCACAAAAATACTTTTGGAAGGAGACTCTTTAATAATTATGCTAAAGGATTAAACCAAAAAGCCGAGGAAGTGATTAAATGAAAAGCCGAGAGAATTTGGCAAATAATGGCAAAGGGAAACAGTGGTATTCATGGAGGTGAAATTCACTCTCCAAACAGCAAATTAATCTTTATGTATGAAGCATCTGTATTAGCGGTTATCGTGAATGTTTCTCATTGAAGATGAAAGGCTAGTGAAGTGTGTGAGAATGATTTTGGGAAGAGATTTTGAAATCCTCAGACATTGTTATAGAACGAACATGGATGTGTATTCCATGATTGCAATGTGGGGTTTGGACCTTGGTGAAATAGTGGAAACTATAAGGGAAGTGATGGTAATGCTAGTGCATGAGGATTTCCTAGTTGGGATGGAAAGTATTCTTGAATGGGTTGTTCCAGGTGTGGGGTTAGACATTAATGAAGGAATATGAATAGAAGAATTTGAGGAGCCTGTTGGTTGCATACCCTTTATTCACTGGCCAGAGGGAAGATTCAAGGTATGGTGCAGAGAATAAGCTCGATTGGGATGGTAGGCGTTGAAGCTTTTCATCAAATTGATGAAATTTGAAGCTTTCATTGCTGAAGCAAAGGCGAAAATGGAGCAGATGGAGAAAGCGAAGGAAAACCAGCATAAGCAAAAGGTGAAAACAAAGGGCAAGGCGAAGAAGGACCCAAGTAGTGCAAAATGAAGCTAGTGATTTTTTTTGGTTTTTTTGTTAGTTTATAACTGTTAGATTGTCTATTTAGTTGATGAAAGTGACTAAATTGTACAGGGTAAAATGGGGGCTTTCTGTTTAGTTTAAAAAAAATGTTAAAAGTTTCAAGTCATCTTTTTTGTAATGACGAAAATGATAGATAGATGGTGGATGTATGGGGACAGTGAATTGGTTTTTGTTTATGCATGCTAATGTGCCTCAAGACAAGATTTTGAGGGTTTCAAAAACTTTTTGGTTTGAAGGAGATAAACTGGAATGATAATGTACTATTTTATTTCAAAAGCAATACAAAACACTCTTTACAATTTTAATTAAAAAACTATAGAAGATATGACTATTAATTAAGGAAGCGTGACTCTCCCTAACATATAATGATTCACATAAGGTGGGGCCCAAATCTGACAAGCCAATAAGAACTACTTAAAGCACCTTAAACAGCGATCGTGGAAATGCATTCAATATCAATTGATTAAGGAAAGAGCAGCTATTACTAATTGAAGGCAGCAGATCGCATATGATTAATTTAGGGTTATGAAGACATGTCTCTTCAAGGGTGACGTCTCCTCCTTAAAAGACATGATCCTCCAATCAGCATAAAGGATATAAAGATATAAACAACAGGGCTGGGAAAGGCATCAGATTAGGAGGAAGGAAAAAGAGCAGCGATCAGCATATTCTTGCAGTCAGTATAATTTAATTTATGATTTCAGAAATTATTATGGTTTCAGAATTATGTTATGAGTTCAAAATTATTTATGATTCTAGAATTACTTTATAAGTTCAAAATTATTTTATGATTATTGTGATAGGGCATTTATATAGGATTGTAATGTATTGTTAAGTGTATGATTCGTACATCTTAACATCTATATCTTATCACAGCATAATGGATTGCTGATGTGATTATTTGCAAAAATAAATTTTATCAGTTAGTATGCATATGTATTTGCACCATGATAGAAGAAGGGAGATTACAAATGGAAACAACAATGGGGCACTCTCCTAGGTACGCCACCTCTATAATGGAGGACCAAGTATCCTATAATGGAGAACCTATGTGTTCTATAATGGAGGGCCAAGTGTCATATAATGGAGGACCTAGTGTCCTATAATGGGGGACCAAGTAGTCCCAAGGAGGCCAAAGGGGTACTTGCCTTTGTCTCAAAGGGTGCTCTATTTGCGCCTAAGAGAGATGGCATTTTCAGGGCACCTGTTGTAATCTCACTCCTCCACCATGATGAATCGAATCCTCCAAGGATGTTAGAGTACTTTGTGATTGAATTAATGATTGGTCAATAGTTTATTAATGCCTAGTTATGGAAAACTGCTAACTACTATTGTTGTGATAAATGATTCTATTCTACTAATTGATTTAATTATGGTAAATGGTTCTAACCTGTGTGCAGGATTTCAATCAAGGTTTTAATCCGGTGAAAGGTATTCTCTAACCCATTTGTTCAATTGGAAATTAAGGATTTAGGGAAAATTTAGGGCATTCCCAATTAGGGGACATTACAATAAAGGAAGTACCTTTGTGTTGACACTTCCTACTGGCAATGAGAACAGCCTAATCAAATCTTGATTGTTCCACAACAAGTGAATATTCCATGATAAAAGATGGACAACAATTTACTAGGATGGCTTCAACTAGAAAGAGAAAGGATAACCAAAAAGTAAACTTTGATCATGTAACATGCCCATTGTTCTACCCAATAACTTTTCTATGTTTTACCCACAAGTGAATAGTTTATGCATCTAACATTATGAGCAATAAAAATTTTCTTTTTTTTTTCAATAAAAATGCACCGTTTGAAACATACCCTTCCCAAACTTTTTCATTGCATAATCAAAGAATCTTTGCAATAATATAAGTATGATTTCACTTTACATAAATATATTCAAGATAACATTTCACATTTACAATTTCCATATAGATGGACACATAAATACATACATAGCTTAAACAAGCTTACATGAACTAGAAATACAAACTAATACAGATGTCCCAGCATTGGTGCATACATTCTAGATGTCCCCTTTCCTTGGTGCATACCTTCTAGTTGTCCCCAATACTGACACGTACATCTCAATTCTTGAATCAGAAATACCAATGGTCCAAAATGTCCTTCCAAATCTTGGCCGCCAACTGCATGAGGAGAAGCATCACTCAAGCACTTTTCTGCCAACCATGGACTTATTGCGATCCCTACACATCTACCAAATTTGGTAAGATGGCCCTCCCTTTGATGAAAAGATTGGTTTGGTAACCTCGTCCTTCAAATAGCCTTTCCTGAGCATAGTGATGTGTCCTACATATATAGAGCTTACCATAAAGTCTACTACTATATCTATGATATTCCCAGCCTGGTATGTAAATTGGATCACATGATGAACTGACAGTGTAGGCAGTGGCTACCTACACTACTTTGGCCAAAGATTCATCACTTGGTAACTTCGAGTGAGGTCATCTGTTCACCACATTCAATTGCTCAATTTGTATTGACCATTAGTATTCTATTCTAAGGTTATCCCCTTTCCTATGGATTATCCTAATACAGGCTTAACCTTCCCATTAACTCATATCTAAATGACACTGTTACAAGTATCTCAAAGCAACTCTATCTTATGCTACGTACATATAGTATTGACATACGATGAACATAACGTTATAACATTAAATGACTCTTCCAAAAGTACAATCCCAACAATAAAAGTCTCCATTCAAGAGTGTAATCTCAACAATAAATGACTCCCATCAAAAGTATAATCTCATCAATAAATGACCTCAATCAAAAGTACAAAATTCAACAATAAATGACCTCAATCAAAAGTATAAAATTCAACAATAAATGACTTCTATCAAAAGTATAACCTTCAACAATAAATGACCTCAATCAAAAGTATAAAATCATCAATCAAATGATCAATCCGATTATATAGGTTAATCCCAACCTATGTGCTTTAATCAATAATCAAGTAAACATCCCAACCCAGTAGGTTATTCTCAACCTAGGGTTTCATTCAAAAGTGAATAAACGATCAAGTGAACTATCAAGTATAGATTATCAATATGATTTGCATGACGTCACTTCCTATCTATGACGATATGTCTATCATACCATCATTACCATTTTATTGCTAACCCCTTTATTCACAAGGGTTTACCTAGCATTATAAACTAACAAAGTCAAGTTACCTCAAGACATCAATATATTCCACATTTCACATTTCATTCTACATACGTATAGTCAAAATAGAAACCCATCATATAAATTCCCATATAGGGTATATAAAAGTATTAACCTAAAAGATAGGTTCGCTCAAAGCAAGTAACAACCAAGAACATGCAAGCATAAACAAGCATCAAAACTTACTCAATGTTGATGTTTATGGCAGCGTCGGTTGTATTCTTCCAGCGATCTCCTTTACTTCATTTGATAAATTAAATTATAGCCAAGGGGCTATTTAATTTATAGAGACATCAAGAGGCACGATTTTATGATTAACTATTTTAATTATTGAAGAGACACAAATTAATGAAGAGTTGCATTTATGATGAGGCCGACCTCATGCTCCATTGGTCGCGATTATTCTCCTGGGAGCGATCTTCTATGAAGAGACATCATTTATTCTTTGGTGGCCGACCTTTGGTGGAGGCCGACTTGAAGACATTTTAAGAGGCGCATCCTCTCTCCAACCTTGTATATATACTCGATGATTCACTCCTTGTTCATCATCCATTCTACATTGTTCATTCATTAGTCTAAGGTGCGAATAAGAGGAAGGAGCAGATTAGTTCGATTCAATATAGAAGGCTGAGTACATCATTATCATATTGCTGTGTGAGCATCAGTTTATGGTGCATTCTCTTGGCCTCATTATCGGCCTCTATTGTAAAGGAGTTTCTCTTTGTGATTCAATATATAAGTGATATATTGTTGCTGGGTTTTTCTCCCTCAAGTGGAGGGTTTTCCCAGGGTATCTGCTGTGTTTTGTGTCTGATTTTGAATTAATTTTCTGTGTTCTAATCTGATCATAAAAACTAACACTCAAAACCATTCCTTTCCAACATAGTAATCAAAACTATTTAACCTTTCCAATATAAAAGACAAAGGAATAGAAACTAGCATGCCTGTATAAAAGCTCCAATTGATTAAACTCCCTTCCTAGCTCAACTCCTCAAGCCCGCTTGATACTTCCTCCAAGATCAACTTAATTCCTTCCTCTAACCTCTCACCAAATCTCTCAACAATCACAAATGCAAAATAGCAAAGCAACTCTCTAACTCTCAAGCTCTCAACTCACCAGCGCAGAAATTGCAGCAGAATAACAACGGAGTAATCAGAATGAGAAGTGTAGCAAAAGGTAGAATGAGCACCTCTATATATACTAAAATGTGAGCAACCAAAGGCTACAAACAAGCTAATACTTCTGCCACCTTTCTATCCCCATGCAACGACTCATCAAACTAATTTACAAGTTTGCAACACATAATAGTCCTCACCATTCAAATGGTTGAGTCAACTTGTTTCAAGGGACAGCAAGACTCTTTTACTGAGTCAAATGAATGGCAAGCTTCAAAGCAAGTTTCCTATTCGGTTTGCAAGTCAACTTCCTTCCTATATTGCTGCCAACTCAAGCTTTGACTGAGTTACACGCTTATGCGTTGGTTTTAGTCTTCTACTTGCTTACAAACTCAACTTAAATATAATACATTCCCTTACATATACTATATACTCAGCGCTGCCTTTAAACTCTCATTTCTTAACTCATGCACTATGTTGCTTATATTTCCCACGCAGCCTTCATTCTTCATGTAATGTATACACAACACTTCATATTTCATACGTGCTTCATTGTCTTTGTTGACTTGGTCTTTAATTTGTATCATGCGCTGTCCTTTGCATTTAAACCCCTCACCCATGCATGTGACTTCACTCAAACATCCTTTATGCATTGGCTATACACTATGCAATGCATTATCACTAGGCAGCGCTATATGCGCTTTCATTCTTGTCGTAGCATATTAATATATGCCATTTGCAGCACCTAATTAATGTGCTAAGTTTAGATTAACTTTTTCATTCATAAGGTTGTGCCTTCAAAACTCCTTTCATGCGCTATATAATGGGCTTCATATATTACCATCACTTGTTAAATAATGCACTCCATATACTTGTTGATATAATGTGCTATCAAAAATTTATCAAATACATCAATTTGCCAATTAATAAATATATATACATGTTTCGAAATAACAAACACCTATACATATACACAATATATATAAGTATATTAATATGTATGTATATACACAATTATATACATATTATATATAACATTGAATTCATATCTTTATATAAACACATATAATACCTATTCATCGATCAACAAATATATACTAAATGTATATGTGTACATGATATATGTCCAATCGGCTATTCGATGCATACGATGTATCCGTGCATGGATACGCATAAGTATTCTTACTTCCATATAGGCATGCACGTGTACATTCATTATGCATGAGTTATCATTTTTGCACACACACACACACACATACACACACATATATATATATACATTCTATATGTTTAATCATCAATTCACATAAATACACAAAGAAGAACTCAAACCCAATACAGAGATTCAAACATGCAATTCAACCAAAGAAACAATCACAGAATCAAAGACCAAAACCAAAACCATAATCAATCAAAGATGACCAAACAATCTTCCCAATTTGTCCAAGACTTCAATCAAGGTTTACTTACCAAATCCCAATCTAACTTGACTCGACTCTACTTGACCAACTAGGGTCTGAGTGTGTGTGCATGCTCAGTTAGGCTCATCAAGGATTACCAAACCAAGCTCCTCTCTTGAGTGATACTCCCCCTCTCTCCCGGAGGTTCGAACCTGTTCCTGCATTCAGCTTAGTACATCACATAGATAGTTAGTCGTTCACATAAAATCCATTAGCATCATAAATCATTTGCATCATCCAAGCATCAAAGTAATCATATTGCAATTCATATACATTCCTCGCATTTTCCATCAATATAAAACATAATCATTCCTTCAAAAGCAACATCTTTAATGCATATTTCAGTATTTCATTCACCTATTGAGCATATTAAAGTTCTGATAACATTTATCATCATATTTACTCATGAAGGTAAAAGTAACCTGGTAACTAACAGACGGAATGTAACAAATCATCAATAGATTAAAATGCATGCCAATCAATTGTAGAATTAGCATATCCAAAATACTAGCCAATGTATGGAAAATGCATTTGCTAGTGGCCATACAATTTAACGAACTATGGTTGAGGACTAACCAGATTTGATTCCATGCCAGATTCTAAAAACATTGCAACAATTTGATCACTAGATGAGACTTAAGGCACTTTAGAATGAATCCCAACATAAAACTGGTGTTCAATGTCCCCAGAGGCCTAGGATGTGCCTTCACCCAATTTCCCACCCTATAGGAAGTGTTGGGTCCCAAAACCACTACTCCACTTCCTAGAACAAAATTCCACTCACAAGGCCAGGGTTGTCATGCATGTGAAATCGGCTCATCAACAAAACATGGAGGGTTAAAGGTCAACTCTACAAGAATGGGTCATCTCTCCCATGCTTTGAGCTCAGCTTAGACTCAAGAGGTGTTCCTAGGGTTATACCTTAATAAGCATTTGAATCAAACAAAATGGACAACCAAAAGCAACTACAAACAAACCCAATTGCACACTTGACCCCAAAGATTGTCACTAGGTCAAGGAAGACTAGCTGCACAAAACCCCTACATAGCTGATATGATTGTGCAAGCATGACCCACGTGAAATGAATTCATTTGAGGCTCGCTCACTCAAGATAAATCCTTGGTTATAATACAAGGTGATAATGCACAAAACTATTCCTACCCCTACACTATTGAATTTTATTTTTCTTTTTGGATAATTGGGTTAGAATATTCTCAAACCAGTGCCTATTTATGTGTAACAGAGTTAGGTCAACAAGGAAAAAGCAATGAAAAGTAAAATATTGAACGATTGATCTAAGCATAAGAATGCATAAAAAAATGAGAATATTGCAAACGTAACATGCTTAGTTATCCATAATCAAACTGCACAAGTCCACGTGTAAATAATGAAAGATTATTACAATGAATGTAAATGTTTTAGAATGTTGTCACATTCTCTGACAAAATTTGCATTCATAGCACTAAGCATGTTGAAGGGAACTCCGTAGTGTTCTAAAATACCCTAAACATGTACCTATGATCCTGGAGACATTACATCTATAACACACTGCCATAGTACCTTGTGATATTTAACAACTTTCACTACTATCCTATAGCTAACATTCAATGATTGGAACCCTGGAAGTCACTGACACTTCCTCGACACTGAGAATAACTACCAACCCCCTATGGAAAGATTTAGAAAAACCATAATATACTCGCTAAACCGAAAACCTAATTTGTGGCACTGTAGCCAATGCCAAATTTGCGATTGGGAATGAATCCCACTCAAAATGTGTGTTCCAAATTGGAGGATCCCTGCAATAACTTTTTGTAGTTGGGCCTTGAATTCTAGCAGGTGGGAGAGCTACCGCCATTAAAGTGTGTAGGTGAGGAGTAATGCACTGTACCGTTTCACTTGGCACAGAAAATTCCTATTTGAACTTGTTTTTCTTCCTTATTATGAGTTCCCTTTTGTTGAATATTGGACCTCCATGATGCGTGAACCATTGGATAAATTTTTCCTATAATCAACAATTCAGAAACCTTGATGTCATATGAGGAAAATGGGACCCATTGCCCCTAAATTGGCATTATGTGGCCAATGGTGCAACATTTGAACTTGTTAGGGCTAACAATGTTACAAAATGTTGACATGTGGAACCCCACCTCCAAAGCTTCAATAGGTTGGAAAAAGGACTTCAAGCTCCAACAAGGTTCTGAGAACCTTGTTGGTAGCCAATAGAGCTTTCACAACCACCTCAACTTGCCAAAAAACCATGCACTTAGTCTCTCTTTAATCTCTATTTCATATTCTTATCGAAAAACAAGCAAGTTACCAAAACCCCATCAGCATTTGACAATGGTTTCAAAAGCCACTCAGTCGCCAATGCACACATCCTTGAGCCATTCCATTTGCCTATCACACAAGTTATGAAAATCCCATCAACCTCCAACAAGGTTGTGAGACTACCATAATTTTAAATGTTTATTCACAAGTATCTAAAGGTCATCCGGACCTTGCAACAATTGCGATGGCATCTAGATATGTCCATTTGGGGCCCGAACTTCTGTCGAACCATTTCATGTCAAATTTTCTGCCAAAGGATCATCTGATATATTTCATGAGCTTGTTTCTCATGCCGTGTCCTAATCTAGGTCAAGTTTTCGCATCCACTTGGGGGTCATTTCTACAACATGTAAAAATAAATAGATTGGCTTCCAACTACCACCATTAATGGTGCAATCACTGTTGCAACTACTTGATCTGATATGTAGTGCCTTGTAGAAGGTCTTTGGTGTTGGTTGATAAGAAATTGTGAGGATGGACAAAGCCCATATCTCATTAATCATCTGCAGAGACTTTCTATGCGCCACACCTCCATGACTCCATTTCAGCAGATTTTGTGGGCAATTTGTTTTGTTTCTTGAACTCAAACTTACAAATCAATGCAAATGTATGGCAATGGTCAAAAGAATGTTTTTCCACGCCTTCTGTCAATCAAATCAGATTTGCAGAGGACACATGTCACCTAGACATTGGATGAGGTCGCCTAGGTTCCCTTTGTCCTGGCTACCTAATTTTAAGACATTTCTCTTGTAGGCTCGGGATTGTTGTGGGTATATCAATCTTGACATCCATTTCATTTAATGCATAAAGCAAAAATAGTTTCAAAGCAGAGGAATATAAAGTGAGAGAAGAACTTACACATCGTAACTGCATGTTCATACTTCTAGCCTCTAGGTATCGCTATTTTTGCATTATAATGATCTAGGCTGGTCCCAAATTTGTAATAGCATTTGTAACCTTTGTAGATAGGGTGATTTAAGGTAGAACCAACCTTCATTGAGTGTCTACATGTATGGTATTCATTTCTTGATGTGTTTCTAATTAGTTAGCCAGCCAAACGACCGTAAAGTTCTTGTAAAGCTTTTGCAAGGTATCTTTCTAGCACAATCAAAGATATGTATAGATATGTTCTAGATTACTAAGTAGACCTACTTAATATTCTCAAGAACTTATTTGTAGGTGTTCTTGAATGCTATGTTATCGGGTTCTTCAAAAGGACTGTGTCTGCCTCCCTCGAGCTGCTTAGGTACGGGAGGGCCTAGGAGCACCTGGGCAGCCTGTGGTTCTTCTGTGGGTCCCCAGCCCTAAGGCACCCAAGGTGTTCCCAAACACTCCTGTGCAGAAAATGTTAATTTGAATCACTGAAAGTAATATGCTTGTCCAAAAATTGTTAATTTCCTATGGTGCAATATTCTGTAACAATTTCTAGAAGAAGCATTTGAGTTTCTAGGAGGGTTGCAACCTATCATTGACTGATTTGATGCATCTAAACACCTTTGTACAACTTATTTGTCAGTTTGTTCGGGCCATACCTATACTGAGTTTGAACCATATATCAATCAAGATCATCCTTTTTTTTGCAGCAGTTTGTGATCTGTTTTAGCTTGGGTTTCAAATTAAATTCAAAGGTATTATTTCATTATCAGCTTCTTAAATGTTGCTTGTCAATTTAGTGGATTTATAAAATATTTATTTCATTATAAACATTTACATTAATCCAATATTGTAATAACTAGATGGTTTATCGTCAGATCCCTATTATCATTGTAAGTTTGTAATTGTAATGATCTTCATTTGAATCGCGACTTTAGACATATATGATATATGACATAATATTGAAATTTTGAACTATAAATTGGCATTTATCTTTATCACTACCATTGATCAATGATTCAATGATGAATTGATGATTGATGATTGATGAAGTATACTATATCATACTATCATATGTATTTACAATTTTGTATATTTTAATTCTTATTTGCATATATATATATATATATACCCAAAACACACTGCACTCCAAGGAAAAAAATTCACTACATAACGGGCTGGCATTCAAGTGCCCACCCCACAATCGAACCAAAGAACTTAGCTTGAATGTATGTATAGAGCCCAACTTGCTTGTGCATTTTGGAAAACCTAGTCTTTTGTGGTGTGTTGATTAATGCATCAACTTATTTTCAGTTGTTACATGTTTTGTATTAACATAGAGACTTGTTGCCCAGCTACATAAAGGCACCGGTCTATTATTGGTTTTCTCTCCCCATCATCCTCAACACACTCATAATCAAACAATTTAAAACATCTTCAGTTTTCATTAGTTTGTATGTTCTACTACCATGTCTAAATGCTTGTAGCAATTAATAAGGGTTATCATAAAACTCATTCATTGACAAGTATATGGCAGACTATCTGTTTAATAAGGTGCTTAGCCCTACATGTCCAAACTAGCACATAGGTATATTGTGACACCAATATTGGGATAAACTGTGCAGTGGGTATAGTTTGTTGAAGGGAGTGTTTAACTCTTTTAATCATCATGCAACACCTCAAGGAACCCCCCCTTGGTCTTGTAGAGCCAGAAGTGAAGGAGGTCTTACCCACCTCGATCATTGGTCCTTAGCTACCCAACCTGAAGACAAGTTTTTGGTAATCTTCCCGGGTTTGACACCCCTAGCGCTTGGGAGATTATCAAACCTTAGGGATTTGAGGCCTACAACTCAGATTGCCAACAAGTTGTACGATAGCAAGAGGGAAATCCTTATTGATAATTTGCCCCATAAATAGCCATAAGATGAACAACGCAACAACTTTATAATTTAAATTTTTCCTTTTTCGCGTTTCCATCCATTTTAAAAGGCTTGTATTTTTTAAATATCTTTTCTTCTTCCCATAGGGCCCACATATTATTTTCTTCTCAAACTTCAATATTTTTCTATCTAACCCACTATACAGTACATTTTTGTTCTATCCAACACAATGTACAACAATTTTTCCTTTGCAGTAATTTTCTTGAGGAGTCCACTCTAATGGCTTCAATGTCATGCCAAAATATGCAACATGAGTAGGTCCCTTTGTAACATTTGTTAGCACAAGTATTTATGGGCTCCAAATTGAATATTTTTTAACATTATTATTTTGAGTTGTAATTTCATTAGTTTCATGATCGTCGGTTGCCTTCATAGTTGTTACTGAAACATTGAGCAAACCATTTATTTCATGTAGCACAAATGAATTGTCCATCTTTTTAAAATTGTCCTTCATTGGCTACTTGTCATTGCATAGTCCTTGCTCCTCTTCATTGATCGCTATAGCTTCAATAAGATTACAATTTGACAAAAATACTTTATAATCCAACATTTTCCAATGGAATAGGCCATGAAAATAATTTGTCTCATCTTCCAAGAACAAGTGCAATTCCAAATTCCTTCAGCGTTCAACTACATTAGACCTTGGTCATGTTTCTCTATCCACCTTTCTTTGGAATTTGAATCCCACAAATTTGAGGAAGTTTCTTCCTCACTTACTACTTGGTTCTTCAAATCAATTATATATTTCCAACTCTTGTTTTCAATGGAGAGTGTTTCTTTTTTTCTGGTTGTGGTTGGCTTTGGTTGCCACTAGCCAATCAACCCAATAGTGCATCATACACTTTCTTCCGTAATGAGATGACCACAAAATTTAATAAAAAATGTTTGAGTTCTGATAAGTACCTTTTGGGCCATTAAACTCCTAGTACCTTAATTCCTTGTTGGTATGCACCCATTAGTTGAAAATTGGAAGCCAAATGGTCAACAAGCCAAGACTTTTTGAAGTATGCTTAGGTAGCAAATTTACACTCAATCCTCCATTAATGTGTAAATGAGATTCTTTCCAAAGATCTCTATATGCATTATTGCCAAGTTCACTATCAATAATTAGGATCAATCACTTGGTCTCTCGACAATGGAGGTTTGGTTACGGGTTCTCCATTATCTCCAAATTCTAAATGGGCAATAGTATGCACTACCTCTTCCCTCTCAAGTGCAGTATTATTTATAGCATTTCTAAGTTTAGGAATACTTTGTAATAAATCCACTACTTTAAATGGTACAGTGGTTTAAAATACTTGCCTAGCAATAATTTTATCATATTGTAATTATTTTGTTATCATTTTTGCATTTGTATTTGAGTGGTGGCATTCATTATCCATAGCATGCTCCATCTTGACTTTTGCTTTATGAAGTCCTTATTTTTATGAATGTGGGTCTAGGTACATAACCTTCTTTTCTTGGGCTTGAATAATAACCAGTACTTCATTATGTCTCTCAACATCAATCATGTTGATGCTAGCCTGTTCATGATCTCCAAATCCACACCATTTTCACAATAATTCCATTTTGTTCTAATTTATATGGTAGTCTCTTGCAAAATATCCTCATTCACCACATTGTCAACATTGTATAAGGGAACGACCTTTGAAGGTGTACCATATCTAACGTTGACCCCCCTCTTTGATTTTGATAGCCACCCAAAGATGCATTCATGTTATTATGTGGCTTCAACGGAGTGTTTACTGGAGTGGACTACTCTCCTTGTATGAACACTTGTGCTCCTTCACTTCATATTGTATGAGTACTCTTTTATTGAATGGCCTATAACATAACAAATATCAAAAACATTTTTTTGGGACAATTAGCTTTGGTATGACCTTCACCTTTGCAATCAATACACCATAGTTCTTTCGGTTCTTTGATACTTTCTTTCTCTACGTTCAATTACTTCATCATGCATGTCTCTATTTAGTGCTTTTATTGTTCCTAACCCATTGTCATTGTTGCCATCCAATTCATCATCTTCACTCCTCCTCTGGACCATGAGAACATCACGTCTTCACTTTCTATGTCCATTGCTCTATGTATGACAAGGGTGGTACAACTTTCATTTTTTTTACTTAATGAAAGAATAAGGCCTTTAATAAACCATCCTTTTTTAAAGCATTCACAAGTTCGTTTTCTAATTTTACAAGTAATTATTTAAGCCTACAGTTTCATGCTTACCTTGTCTTGTGTTTTAGTTTTTCACTTCAATTTCATTGTTAACCTAAAGCAACTTGAATTCTTCTTCAAAGGCTTTATGTAATTTATCCCATGTATTTTGTTAGGTTTTAATCTCCATGCACCAATCAATGGTCACACCTCTCAAGGTGGCTAGAAAATACCATAGCCAACATGCTTTGTCATCTTGGTCGTTTATTGCCCAAATAGTTTCACAAGTCCTACAGTGTCATATGTGATCCTTTGATCCATTTCTTATAAACTTAGCTTTTACCTTTCTACTCTTGGGCTTAATGGTGAGTCACCATGGTTTTACTCTAATGCCAACCTAGTGGAACTTGCTACTCAAGGAGTTCTAATTTGGACTTTCCAATGATCCTTCGACACTCTTGGACACATATAATCCTCTACTCCTCTTGCAACTTCAACATTTCACACAATTGTTTCACCTTCAAGTTATCTTTTGTACTCTCTAACACTTAGCCCTAGAGTTTTTGGCTCAATTTCTTCTTCTTTTGGTAACAACTCTTCAATGCTTCAAAGGTTGCTTTCATATGTTTCCCTTTCTCCCTCTATGAAGGGATCTTTGAGCTTTGTCTCCCAACAAAGAATTTCCTCAACCAGAGGAGGCTATATTGATTCTTTGTGCCAAACGTGGTTTGCAAGGTTGACACACGCTTCATCTGGTAATGGAAGGTGTCTTGCTATTTCTGCCCACACATCCTTTTTATGGTAGTTTCTGGCAAGTTGAATGTTATGATATTTTTTCTCCCAACCCCAACTCTAATTTCTACTTTGAGACCAACTTTGGCTTCAAATTTGCATTATTGGAGACTCTTAGGCTAACTCTCATAGTCTTTTTCTCTATTCTTTGTGCCCTACAACCTTAAAGTATCATACCCCCGCCATAATAAATCGCAACCATAGGAAAAAAAATAGGGATCACAGCCTACTATTAATCGCAGCCCCATTCTAGATGGTCAATCAAGGAAGGAAGGCGATTAGTATCAAATAAAAATAAATTAATAAGTCTAAAAGCAGCACTCCTTCTTGGAAAGAAGGACAGTTAAATAATAATAATTAATCAAGAAAGGTAGTGCTCCATCTTGGAAAGGGCATGACTCTTGGCAAGGATATGATTGGTGAAAAGGTGTGACTTCACCCCCGCCCCGCACCTCAACTAGAAGATATAAAGGAGAGGACACTTTATTTGGAGAGGACATCAAGTGGATCAGATTGGAAAAGGGAGAAAAATAAGAAATTGAAATATAAGATATCTATTAGAAATAAATATTGTTTTCAGCAAGAATATTATTGGGAAGTTTTAGAATATAAATTACTATTAGGAATAGCCATATATATATAAATATACATACATACATATGTATATTATAATTGCATAATGATATTTTATTACCAATTAATATAGTAGGTTCCTTTAGCAATCTATTTTCAATGTATAGAAGTGTTTTGCAAATAGGGAGGCCGATCAACCTTTCGAGTTCATGAGAGGTGAAGTATTGGCCTTTCCTTCATCACACATACCACCTCGATATGCAAGCTTGTGGGCCAGGAGGCGTATGAGTGCTCCTGAGCTTGTTGAGGAAGACAGTCTCCATGCATCTTATCAAGTATGCCAACCTAAGATGGATGGATTGGAGATCCTGCCATGCTCGTGGGCTAGGAGACGAATGAGTGCTCCTAGGCTTGATCAAGGAGGATGGTCTGCCTCCAAGGTGGACTGAGGGATGGAGTGGACCTGAGATCCTACCATGTTCATGGGCCGAGAGGCGAATGAGTGCTCCTGTGCTTGATGGTCCTCTCAAGTATGCCACCCCAAGATGGATGTACGGGGATCTACCCATACTCTTGCAATACAAGGACAACCATCCTTGAGATTGCAGTTTGCAAGCATTTCAAATGAATTCCTAATATGATTGACTATAGGAATATGCTTTGGAATAATCATTAATGATGTTAAGATGCTTTTGAATTCAAATATTGATAATGTTATAAACTATAGACCTAAATATTACGATGTTTTAGCTATGATGTATTGCTCTCGATATTACAACATTTATTTGAACATAACCGTAAAATTAATACTTGTTATTACTAATATCAGTTTTTAGTGATTATTATTATTTTGCAGGCCTAAAATTTGGAATTTCTCAAAAGGGGACATTACATAGAGATTATTTGATGTCTTGACCTTGACCACATTGTGTTCTCTTCTTGCCTTTATTAGGGCCTAAGGGCATGAATATTTTAAATCGGACCCAATTTCTTTAAGGCAACAACACCAATGTTTACTCTTCCATTTGAGAAAACTAGTACTTCAAATAATCAATAGAAATAAGAATGCATACCAAATAAACTCATAAAAATATATATTTTTCACACGTAGTTATTAGACTACTTTCTCTACAACACAATCCTTTTAGGAATCTGAAAAATAGCAAAGCATAAACACAAGATAACAGCAAATGTACCCTAGAAAAACCCTTTCAAGAAAAACCTTGCCTCCAAAGCACCACACAACTCAATGTATTATCTCAAGAATGGGATTACAATAGATTTACAAAGTTTTGCATGTCAGAATTTAGCAACATTAAGCAACCCAATTGCACCTATCATACAATCAATCCAACAACATATGAGAACCACACATCCCACTCCATGCCTTCCTCAAAATCCTGTCACCACATATGTGACCTCCTTGAGATGCTCCAATGCATACTCATACCACTACCCATATGATTGCTTTTATAAGACAAGCTAGCACAAAACCACTAAGTGGCATTACATAAAGCATGAGCCCAAAATTATGTGCTCACCAAACCATGACCCTCAATATTTAACGTAGTTACCCAATGTGCCATCCACATTAAATACATGTCCAACATCCCATACAACTTACACGTGTCCCCAAAAATGCCTATCCTAGTGTGGTGTACACATCCTCACATGCACAACAACTAAATAACAATATTACATCATTATGCAAAGTGTACAATACACCTTTCATACCATCAATTTTATGTTAATTATATACTATTATGCAATCAAATTTCTGTTTTTGTAACAAAGAAATGGAATTACCTAGTGTAATCCTCCCTAATACATTCTCAAAAGCTAGTCATGCAATATCGAATAAAGCCTATGGCCCATATCTTTCATATGTAGCCAGAAGTTTAGTTAAACAGATTTTAAGAAACATTCCCTTGGCAAAATCAAGATGCAAAAGTGACAGTCAAAAATTATTAAATAAACCAATGAATTAACTTCTGCATGGTTCATAGCATTGAAATTATCATCTAATAGAATACTAAACTTCGCCATAAATCTCAAAGTAGAGATCAGGACATGGGGACTGATCCTGAGCGTCCATCAAAGATTGGTAAAGTTACCTGAGGAATACATAGCCAGTTGATTCTTCTGCAGATTTACGGCTATGAGCAGTGATAAACCCTTGTGACTTGCAGTGAATGTGGCAATGCTCTAGTAGTGCTGTGGAATTGCCAAAGATAAAGTCTACACTGCCTTCAATGTAACAATCTCTCAAATAGTGCTTCCCATAATGTAGGTAAGCAGTGTCCTGCAAAACACAAGGATTAAAAGCACTTCATGAGAATGATCATGCCGATTTCTTAACAAACATAAATTGCAGCATTTTTCCTGTAAAACTGAACACAAATAGATACCTGCCACCCCAGAAATCTGCAGTTGTAGAAAGCACATCTGTCAGCTGTTACACGAATGGCCACAGCTTGACCTGAACCCTATAATAATGCTAGCCAAAGTGATCAGAGTTAATACTTTCTTTAATATTTTTTATCCTATTGCAAACAGTTCTGTTGATAGAGAGAATTCCTATAATCCATTCCAAGTCACGATTCCAATCATACATTTAAAGAGAACACATAAATAAACTGAAATAATCTATAACATAGCATGCATTTAATTAAGGGCAACTGAAACTTCCCAAAAGGAAACAATATCCAGGAAGGTTAAAACTTAAAAGGCATCCAATTCAACTTTTATGTCTTGCTAATATTTTCGTAGCAAATGCATGAATCAGCATCTCTCAATAGATTATAGTTAAAATAGGCTAGCACTAATAAAAAATTTCTCAAACTATAACTGCTGAAACAAATATTTTTTATAAGAAGCATAGTTCAAGAAAATCAACAAAGCGAACATATAGCATAACTCAAAGTATTTATTTTTTATGTGATTGGCATTTAGTGAACAGCAACCATAAACTTCAAATTGTGAAAAAATGACTTTCTATATAACTATGGACAAGAAATGTAAACAGATAAATTTCCTTTCTTATGAAATGGAATGATCAAATATTTAACCTAAGTAAATAATTTTTGAAAACAAATGCTGGCTGCATTGTTTCCTGCATTGTTCAAAAGAACATAATTAACATACTTAAAAGGAAACTATTACAGATGGTCAGATAGAAAGTTATGTGCCAGATAAGAATAACAGTTGGTCAAGTAGATCAGTAAATACTTGGTATCTATCAACAACAACTGATAGCAGCTCCCACTTAATTGATCTTTACAACCCTTTCCTACCAAATCATGGCAGTAAGATTCCGAGAACATCTCATAACTTTTAAACTGGATGTGTATTGTCAAATCAGACAGATACCAACAGAGAATGGACTATAATTTTGATAAACAGTCTCCTTCCCTATTCTTTCTGAATAGCATTATGTTTATAAGTGTAACTTCTTGAGCTTTCTTACTCTTAAAATGGGATGTCACAAACCTTTCTGGAAGTTTGTTATATGCACAGAAAATCTCAAATGGTCATGATTATCTTTTAGTCAAAACTAGAAGACAAGGAAGGAGAGCCATCACTATAGTCAGTTAGGTTTAGCACCAAAGAAACTGAATCTTAAGTAAGAAAAAAATGAGTCAAAAGTGGATGATCTTACCTGTGGGGAAGCATTTTCAAATGTAATTCCCTCGGCTATAAAATCGTGTCCTTCTACAATCATAGTAGCACATCCAAAAGTTCCTGTGCCTATTAATCGTGATACCTGCATAAAAAGCATATACGCTGTACAATAAAATGGTTGCACAACTGTGGCCTAATTCTTAACTCTTATATGACAGAACAAAGGTGTGAATAAAATATATGCAGGTAAAAATTATTGATTTCATCTTGAAAAAATAATCTAAAGTACTCAAGGATACAATTTCTAATTGTGTAAGCTCATCTAACATAGTATTATCAATTTGATTAAAAGATACTACCATTGGGACTGGAAGGCATGAAGTAAAATATGATGAGGAAAACTTGACAATTCATAGGATCCATAGGAGAAAATCAGGCCCGAAAATAATATTTAACCATCCAAAAAATCTTTGGAAATTATGGCACAGGTTGGAATTCTGAAAGCTGCCTACAAAATAAAATCCAACAATACACTCCAAAAAAATTCTTGTTTGAAAGACACAAGCACAAACCTGGCTTCAAACTTGCAATGCAAGAACTCACTGAATGAGTTTGCCTTCCTTACTCAATTTTGTTACCCTCATGACAGATCACACAGTGTGATCCAGAATGCTGATTGTTGATACACAAAGCTACCATACCGTCTTTCCAAAAAATGCTCTATTTGTTGATATTTATCGTGAAGTATTCATTTTCATAATTTATTATTTTAGTTTAAAATGAGCATTGCAGAACTGCAAGCAAAGTAGTAGTTTCAAATGCAACTCCAAGCAAACTAAATCAAATTCATTAGATCAATCTACGAATATTTCCAGCAAAATGACAAAAGTTTGAATCCAAAAAATATCTCAAATTTTCAGATAAAAACCTACTTTACAGAAAGCAAGTTAGAAACCTCATTGGAAGTACAAGGGATTGTAGTGTAATGTAAAGCAGAACATTCCATCCAGTTCAAATTAATTTCAACCACAGTAGCATTACACTCGGGTTTTCCCAAGTAATAACAACCTGCCACATTTACCATACCATTTCCCGAGTTTTTTGAGAAGTATTTTTATTTTTTTTATATACATCTTTTATGGTTTGATTCAACCGACAGAAAAATACAATGCAAAGATAGACAAGACATTTTTGGTTTAAGGTTAGGATTAGGGTATTTAAAAGTTCTAGTTTAAATAGATTTTTTTGAGAAGTTTAATTTTAAACCACAATGAGGGTTTTTCTTTTAGCCATTTGGTTTTTACATAAACCCTCTCAAGTGAAAATAAAATAAAATAAAATTGAAGTTCTATGCATTTTTTTACAGTTACCATGTTTATTATGTTCAACATTTATTTTTATTTGTATGCACTATATTTTACAAAGAACAATGTAATTCTATATTAAAAATATAAAAATACAATATACAATTCACATATAAGATGGGTGGAATGGAACCCACCTGCAAAAGTCAAATCCGGCGCCCTAAAACAAACAAAACTAGATAAAAAGCTGCTATGTCCTCAACACAATAAAGGCTGTTAGGCTACATCTATGTGTGACCCAATTTTAATGTGGCTAAGTTATAGTGGAACTAATATGGGATACATTCTAGTGACACAAGTTTCGTGTGATTAAATTTTAGTGGAATGAATATGAGATACATTGGAGTGTGTCCAGTTGAGTACATCTAAGTGTGATTGAAATTTAATCAGGTCTATTAGAGAACAATTCAGGTTGATCTGAGCTTAACTGGATACATTAGAATGTGATCCAAGTTTAATCAGGAATACTGGAGTGTAACCCAAGTTGATCCAAGCTTAATTGGATAATTTAGAATGTGATCCAAGTTTAATCAGGTATGTTCGAGTGTAATTCAAGTTTACCCAAGCTTAATTGGACACATTAGGGTGATCCAAGTTAATGCAAATTTAATTGGGCATGTCAAGGCGCGATCAATGTGCTCGAGGTTTAAATCTTGATAATATGGCCCAAGCCGACTCCACGCAGGAATGTAGCCTCAACTCATAAAAAGCAAGGTGGTCTATCAAGTAATGATGCCCAGCCTGACCAACAATGTACGATCTCGGAACTCTCCAAATATTTCTCAAACAAAACAAAGAAATAAAGTTTTTATGTTTCCACGTATCAACATTACCCAAATGGAACTCATGATTACCTGTATTTAACTTGCAGCACAACAATCCCAAAAAGAGAAACAAGTAGAGCATAATGTAAAGGGCTTCTAAAAATAATTGATTCAAACTTCGATTGATCAATGTTTAGTACCACACTATGTGATCCATCATTAGGAAAAAATGTGTTTTGAATGATATAACATGATCCATCACCAGAATGAAGATGTATTTTACATCAAACTGTATGATCATTCACCAGGAGGAGTGGTTTCGTCAAGACAAGGTTGTCTCCTATCACACTAAGTAATCCTTCATCAGGATGAGGATATTCTCCTATCGCATTATATATAGATGATCCGTCATCAGGATGAGGATTCGTCTCAATATCAGCCTACATGTGTTCCTAATCAAACTAATTAATCATCAGAATGAGGAGTGATCTGTCATGACGATGAGATTATCTCATATTACACTTGATGATTCATCATCAGGATGAATAATTTATAGGGATTCAACCCCACATATAGGGATCCTTCATCGCATAACAATATCTCTGTATCACAATACATGATCCATCGTAGATGTATTTCTTATCACATTATGTTACACATCATCAGAATTTTGATAATATGTTTAGCACAAGACTGTGTGACCCACGATTAAATTAAAAGTGAGAAACATACCACGTTACATGATCCATCATCGGAATGAGAAAGTGATATGTTTAGTACCTGATGATGTTCGATGCGTGTGGCGTTGTTACTCCATGTCAAAATCGTTTCTTCTGCGCAAAACCCGCGTAGTGTGATGAAATCTTTAGTCTTGGGCACATAAACTGGCTGTCTGTAAACCCCAGGCAAAACCTCAATAACAATTCTGTTACTGTTGGGCAGCGGCACGGCGTCTATGGCGTCCTGTACCTTGCTGAAGTCCCTGCTTCCATCCTGCGCCACAACTAGCTTCCTTTCCAACACCCTCTCCATCGAAACCCTCAAAATTCAGAGCAGAATTCCGCTTAAATTCGAGCTCACTTCTTCATGGCCTAAATTCGTCAGGTGTAAGCACAGTAGGAAAAATAATATATTGGTAGGGTTTGAGTATACTAATTGGAGTCAGTGAGCACTCGATGCCTTGCCCTACCAGTGAATATTGGAGCCAAATGAATTTCAAAGAGTTTCAGTTCAGATTCAAAAGCTCAAATTTTGGTACAAATAAATTACAGCAATAAAGGAATAGGGTGTTAAAATAGGAAAAATGTCAATGCGACATGTAAGTAGTCCTCCAAACGTGCCACGAAAGGCGAAATTCTGTACAGATCTGCCATGTCACAGCAGAGATTTTTATCCTTCGATTGTTTTATGATAACGTCATTATTTTATTTTATTTTATTGTTTTTTTTAAAAAAGGGAATTGATATTAATTTCTTAAGTGATGTTATCAAATTAAGTAGTTGTATATCACATCTCATTTGAATAGGGAAAGTGTGGAGTAGTTGAGCATGTTCCAATACTTGTTATTGTATATGTTGTTTTATGTCTAATATTTTTAATAATATTGCACCTATAGTTGTGATTTTAAATTTATTAGTGTTGATGATGAATATTCATAAGTGTAGTTTTTTTTTCATCTTTTGACTTGATGTCAGTGTATGAGTTCTGCTAGGGTTTTGTGGTTTCTACGGTTACCCTTGGCCCCTCTTGCGTCATATTGTGCATTCTGCGCAGAAAACCCCTCTTTTTTTGTGTGTATAGTCGCATTTACTATGTTTTTTGTGTTTTAATATGCCTTCAACTGGCTCTAACCCAACAGTTCGTGTTGGTGTTAGCGGTTCGATGGCGCTGTTCAATGGCTCCTCCTCCGAACAAACGTCCCTAGAAATTTGTTCTGAAAGTCTTTCACGAGGTAAGAATTTTGACTCCCTAGCTGATGTGATTTTTCCTTTACCAGATTTTGATTATGCTTGCCAATGGCTCGAGCAACACATCCTTGTGGGTTGTTTTGTTAGAGGTGTAATGTCCCCATTTTGGCCCTACACTCTTTCACTAGGATTTAGCCTATCAAATCAAGAAGTGTTTTATATGGAAAATTAGGGTTTCATCTTTCATATTGCTCAAATAGCATTCAGAGGGATGGTTACAGTGACTTACTATTTATGTTAGCCATATTTTTAGCAAGTCTATCTTTGGCAAGATCTATCTAGCAATGGCTCAACTTTGCGGTGTTAGTGTTTAGTTTGGCTATCTATTGTTTTGATGTGAACTTACTATTTATAGCAATTGGCTATTTTTAGTAAGTCTAAATTTGGCAGTAGCATCATCAGCAGCTCAACTTAAGTCATCTTGCTATCCATCAGTTTCAGATGGTATTGGTTTTGCTATTCCACACATGGACTCGAAGTTTTATACTTAGTCAATTTCATGTTTCTCAGTTGTACCCCACGCCTAAGAGTAATAACTTCATGTTGTTTTAAAAGAGGGGCCATTAAGGGGGTCAATTGTGCATTTAATAATTTATTAAATGCTTTATTGTTGCAAAGTGAAAAGGAGGTTGAGTAATATTATATTATTTCAAAAAATAAAATGCAAAAAGGTGGCATCCCTTTTGGAAGTTGAAGTGATTCAACTTCTTGGAATTTGAAGAGTTCTTGTTGCTTCATTTGCCAATTGAAGTTTATATATTGTTGCTGTTTGAAGAGCTGATTATGCATATTTTTGAAGAGCAAAGTTACGCTGCTGGAATGAATCCAGAATCCGGCTAAGGGAAAGCTTAGCAAATTTATTCCATTCTTCGGGCCTGCAACTATGGTTCCCTAGGTGGTGGATTGAGAGTGTGCTTCATCCAGAAGTACATATTGAGCATTATTGTGGAGTTTTGGTGAGATATTTCTAGTTTTTATGTTGCTGGTTTATCATGGTTGAAAGTGATTTTTGTATACAACTTTTAGTATGAATTTTATTTGGTTCTGGGTATTTGATCATTGCATTTCTATAATAGAGGCGACCATATTTGGAGGTTATCAAAATTTAATTCCAAGTTTCAGATTTTATTAAGCAAAATCGCCCTTGCAAGGAGGTCGTACCTTTTTGGAGAGCATTGGGATTCGTGCATAAATTAATGGTTGAGTTTAGATGCTATTTTATCATTGTGAATTGGGTGCCAACCTTCTCAAGAGCTTTTGCAAGCTATATTTCATCTTCTGGAGGTATTGTGAAGGAGTTGTGATTATTTTTATGTGTTTTCAGTTTGCTGATAATCATTTCCAGATTGCTGATTTTTTATATCAGTTTGCTTCAGTATTCTGATTTTGGTTTTAAGCTTCATTAATTGAGAGGATATCAAGTGGAAAAATCTTCTATTTCATTGTGCTTTGTAAAGATTGTAATAACACTTGAAAATTGCAGTTGTTTATCATTATAAGACTGTAAACAGTAGTACTGTTCCAGTCATTTAATTAGCTGCAAAATCTTATGATTAATCTCTCATATATGTAACCCTTGGATGGTTTACCGCCAGTGTGGATAAAGAACATTCTAGAAGCTTATCTCTCTTATTTGCAGCTATTTCTATTCATTGTAAAGCTAGTTAGTAGTACTAACAGCTATTTCATTTTATTGCTGCAATTTATACTTGATTACACTCCCACAATTGAGTGGTTGAGTTTTAAAATAAACATCTTTCTTGATTGTAAATTCCCCCCACAAAATAAGTGGTTGTGTGGATAGTATTCCCCCCCACGTTAATAAGTGGAAGAGTGGATTTAAAGGCTGGCTTGCCACCTAATAATTGTTGTAAACTCACCCACTGAATAAGTGGAGTATTCCCACCGCTTGTGGATGCTTGCATCAGCAGATGAATTGTATTTTCAGCTCTGTTTATGCCTAACGATCCTCTGACCATATGCTATCACCTCGCCCACATTGGGATCTTGGTGAACATTCTTGGTTAGAGTTATCTTCTTTTCTGGTTTACATTTTGGAGCTAACGCTAATCAGTGTTTGGTTGTTGATTTGAATGTTAATTTTGGGAAAATTAATGGGGATATTTCAGAGACTAACGTGGTGCTTAAAGAATGTGGGCCTAAGGCCCGTCTCTCATGGGGTCCACCATATGGTTCAAAATTTAACCAAGGGGTTTTTTTTGTTATACTTTGCAGAAGTCAATCATGTCCAGGCTATCTTAGCCCACAGTCCTTAGTATGTCAGGTCATCCTTGCTGGTTTTCTAAGCATGGACCCTGGATTTTGCTATCTCATATAACACCAAGTTGCGGGTTCCAATCTGAATTGAATTCCCTGGTTTTCCTTTGCCTTGTGTGCCTTTTTTGAATCATATTGCTTCCTCACTGGGGAGAGTCATTTGTGTTGAGCCCGATAGGTTTTCCCAGGCCCAGCTTCAGAAATGGGTCTATGTGAAAATATACCTCTCCAAGGATTTGAAAGAATCCATTAATATTCAAATTGGAGTTCTTTGGCATACCCAGAAAGTCACTTATTTTAATTTGTCCAACACGTGTTATAGGTGTCAGTCAGCAGACCACAAGATTAAGGACTACCATTTGGGAGTGCCTCGTACACCCTCTCCGCCACGAGATACTGAAAAGCCTCGTCAGGCGGAGCTTTCTGCTGTCAAACTTAATGAAAAATGGACCACGGTTACAAACTGAAAAAATAAGTCAACTAGTTTTGGGTCGGCCTCTGAGGCCTCTGAACCATCGAAGGTCGCTTCAAACCCTTCAAGGAAGGGGACGGATGCTCCTGTTGGAGCTGCTAATGTTTCGATGCAACCTAGGACAAAGGCAACGCCTCAGCCTGTTGCCATTATGATTGCTTAGCCAAGCATTTCTCCTCCCGTGTTAGGAGCTCAAAGGAGGTCTCGTAGTCCATCTCCACCGCATGAAGAGGGAGAATATGTGCAAGAAAAGTGGAGATTTTCCTCTCCTTCTATTCAGATTAGGTTAGTTCTACCAGAGTTTTTGCAAAATCATTTATCTTCCTTGAATGAAGAGGAACTAGACTTCGACAATATGGAGGAGTTTCATTCATGAATTTCCTCTCATAGAACATTCGAGGTCTAACAGACCTCTCCAGAAAGTATTCTGTTAGGGATACTTTGCAAAAATATTCTAGTATTGAAGTGCTCTGTCTCCAAGAGGTTAAAATTTCTATATTTTTGCTTGCTTCGGCTTGCCATTCTATTTGGTCGGCCAGCAAAATGTTTTGCACTATGCATGAGGTTGGGTGTGGCAAAGTTGTCACCCTTTTGTCCCCACGGTGGCATGCTTGTGTGGTTGACCACAAGTCTGATCCTACTCATCGGCTCATCTGGATTCTTCTTAACATTAATAATCATTCCTTTGGGATTATTAATGTTTATGCTTCTAATGATGTTGTGGAGCGATCTTTGCTTTGGTGTTGGATTGTTGATTCATTGGCAGTTGCTACCTGGTTATTATGTGGGGATTTCAATATGGTTGAGATGGTGTATGACAAGGATGGCACCCTACCATTCAGATGGGCAACTAGCGAATAGAAGGTTTGGTTTTACATGCGCAATAAATTGGGACTTTTTGATCTCAATATTGGTCGCCACCATTCTCATTCTCTCTGGCACACTTGGTGCAATTTCAGGGCTGGTTTTGACAGAATATTTAAGCGCCTTGATTGTGC
The DNA here is from genome assembly GCA_007258455.2 of Sequoia sempervirens. NCBI lineage: Eukaryota > Viridiplantae > Streptophyta > Pinopsida > Cupressales > Cupressaceae > Sequoia > Sequoia sempervirens. Next base: position 4,371 of record VDFB02222005.1, on the reverse strand, counting down.
CATGATCTCGGCTCAACCTTTTTTCTCTTTTGACCGCTCTTCTCTGCCGGTTAAGTCATTAGTGGATGTGACTCTATTTGACCACTTCCCCATTTCTTTTCACATTGAATGGGAGACACGACAACCTCGCATTGTGAAACTCAATTCTTTTTTAATACATCTCTACTCTATCACAAGGCTACCCTGGCCCACATTCATAGAGTGTGAAATTTGGAGTGAAAACCAACTCATCATACAGGCTGGATTACTTGGTGGAATGATGCTATCACACACACGACTAGATTTATGCGTATTTATGGGCGCCAATTAGCTATCTTTCGTCGGCGGTCTTATAAGGCTACCACCGCTAACTTGCACTCAACTACTGAAGCTTTGGCGGCCAACCCCTTTTCCCCATCATTGCAAGTCAAAGTGGCAGAATTAAGGCACAAAAAGCAAGTTGTAGACAATTTTGCTACTAGAGGTGCGCAAATCAAAGCCCGACTACATTAGTTGAAAATTGGTGATCATGCCTCCAAAGAGTTTTTTTTGTGATACATGTGCCAGGAACTCATCCCCGGGCATTAAAAAAATCAAAGATGGCATTCAGGTGGTCTCTGAGCTCCCTGACATTCTCCAGGCCTTTGTGCGTCATTATGAGTAGGTTTTCACTACACGGAACCCACACCTGTGCGACAACAAGCCCTTTAGGATTGCCTTGTTGTGTCAAATAGGCTTTCCTCAACCTAGAGAAATTTTTACGATCAATTGTTAACATTTGATGATCTTAAGGAAGTTGTTCATTCCATGGTTGATGACAAAGCCCTGGGGATCGATGGTTTCCCTTATGAATTTTATAAGGCCCTTTGGGATTGTGTTGGGCAAGATTTGCATCATGTTTACTTAGAGGATTTTCATGCTAATTCTCTAGCTAACTTAATAAACAAAGGAAATATAAAATTCATACCTAAATCTGGGGATTCATAGGACATTTGCAACTGGAGGCCTATCACGCTTCTCATGTCTCCTACAAAATTATTTCCAAGGCTTTAGCTCTGAAGATCTGCCATCTTTTGCCTCAAATTGTGTGCCCATAGCAAATAGGGTTCATCAAATCCAGGTTCATTCTGGATAATATTATTGCTATTTGGGAAGGCATGGAATGGGCCCGACATTCAAACCAGAAAACCATTTTTGTTAAAATTGATTTTGTCAAAGCCTATGACCGCATTGAATGGCCTTTTATTCTTGCTATGTTACAAGCTTTGGATTTTGGGCCTAATTTCATTCAGGTTGTTCATATACTTTATGTGGATGCCTCTGCTTGTATCACCATCAATGTCCGTCAATCTTCTGCCTTTGGACTCTTTCGTTCCATTCGGCAAGGGTGTCTACTTGCCCCCTCTCTGTATGTGCTTGTGGATGAAGGATTTGGCTACCTCTTAGCCAACGCGGTTTCCCAATAGCATGTCAAGGGTATTTCATTACCTAACTCTCAGGCTCAATTAGTTAATGGTCATTTTGTTGATGACTCTTTCCTCACTTTCTTGGAGGAAGAAGAGAATATTAAAGTGGCCCTAGATTGCCTTAATTTACTTTTGGCTCTGCCATTCAGTGGCACAAAACTTTGTGCTTCAAACAATCTATTTTTCCCATTCCTCCTTGGTTTCAGCAGTATAATTGGAAGTGGATTAGGCCAGGAGAAATTTTTCGGTTCTTGGGCATTCCCTTTGCTTTTCAGGTGTCTTTGGTTGAGTTATGGCAAGTTGTTCTTTCCAGGGTCAAGCAAAAGCTTGCTTACTGGATTACTAAGCCTCTTTCTTTGGCAGAGAAATTCCAAGTTTGCTCCAAGGTGCTTGCGGCTACCCATGTTTATTATTCCTCTTGTTGGGCCATGTCAAAAGCTGCCTATGGCAAGCTTGAAAAACTACTCTGAGATTTTCTTTGGGCTTCTGTTGATTCCCACAAAGGGTTTCACCGTGTTTCCTAGGAATTCTACTTCCTTCCCAAAGACTCTAGAGGACTTGGATTGCTCTCCACTCAATGACAAGGGATTTCCTTGTGTGTCAAATGGATAATTCGTGCCCTTACTAGTGATGAAGCCTAGAAAATTCTTCTTAGACATTGCATCCAGTTTGGCTTTCCTGCACATAAACCCACCTGGAAGGGGATTGGGTTTCAGACCCTTTTGGTCATGGAGGAACTAGTGCAAATTGTGTGGGCTTTGTGGCTAAAAAGCATTTGAGAGCTTGGGAGGTAGTTAATCTCTAGCTTGTTGTTAGCTCGGCTTTCGTGGATGGGCTTTCAATTAACCAAAGAGGAATGTTTTATGGTCACCCCTTTTCTAGTAATGGTTAGTTGTCACAAATCAATTTTTAGCTAAGGTGCTTCTAGATTCCACAAAAAGGGTATTTGGACCCTGCAATAGATTTTTCATAGACCCACAATGTGTATCATGTAGTGGGAAGAATTTTGTGCCCTATACAGACTTCATAACCAGGACCGTGCCACCTTTGATGGTTTGGTGAATGTTATTCCTGCTGAGATGCTTCACAAGGTTGGAATTCATGGAACCAAACCCTAGTGGAAGGACTGAAAGTGGTATCTAGACACCCCTTTTAGGAGTTACAAGCCTTGGCTTGGTTACAAGTGGCTTTCACCAAACTTTCCTATGATTCAAAATTTGAACCAAAGGTCGCTTCTTCAATCTCCCACTCATGTCTGGCATAAAAGATTTGCTACCATTTGTCCGGTAAGTGTTGAGCCAAACTTTTCCACTTCACTTGGTGTATTCTTTTCCAAGGATTGCCTGGTTCTCGAATTGTTCACCTAGGGGTCCAAGACCCTCATTGCCATTTTTGTGGGCAAGCTGAGACTTTTAAGCATCTTTTTTGGTTTTTTCCCAGAGCTCAACAACTTTGGACTTGGATTCATGACTTCTTTCGGCCCTTTAGGCCAAAGCCTTTCTCCTAGCATATGGTTCTGCTAGGAGATTCACCCAGAATTCATGCTAAATTTACCTAGATTTGGCACACTTTTAGGGTGGAAATTCTCTCAATATATAGAAAATTAGAAATGCCTACATATTTTCTCATTCTCAAATGGATGTCTAATGTTTATTTATATGCTAAAGTTATTATTTTTCTAATGTGCTCTTACAGATTCAGGTGCAAGCTAACAAATTTGCACTTGAGGTTGCTCACCTACAAGTGTTGTTGGATCACTAGGGCAAATACCCCGCCGTAACGCTGCTCAGATGCCCGCTCAATCTCTCTTGTGGTAGCCGGTCACCTCCCCGAGCCTAAGCAAATGCTGGTTTTGCTGCCCCCACTCTCACCTCGCTTATGTGATTCCCCGCATCTCCTTGGCAAATCCGCCCCACTCCACCACGGGTGCTGGGTGGCCTTCCTCATGTGCTTTGAGGAGGACAAGTATGATTCTCGCGGCCTCACGACCTTCTGTTTTGGCTCCGGGTTGGCTGAGCATCAGGACCACTGCCTCATGCCAGTAATCTCGCCTGACATGAGGATAAAGATAAAGAGAAGGAAAAAGATGGCCGGCGATGGTTGGGATCCTCTCTTGACATCACTCTAGACCCCACCATGTGGCTGGGGAAGAATCATGGACATAGAATCTCCTAGCTCAATAAGACTACTTTACCGCTAATAAATCTTGAGAGAGAAAGCATTTGAGCCTTGAGCTTGATTATGAGTGGAGGCTGCTGAGGATTTCCTTTTGAAGTGGATTTACTGATGTGAGAATATGTATTTTTATCTTAATTTAATATAGATAGCTGCCTATTCATCCAAAAAAAAATTATGTTTGCCCGAAGCCACATCGCGAGCTACCTCTCGAGCATGAGTTTCCCTTTGAGAAGTTCTCCCTCATTTTTGTTCACTTCCAACATTTGATTTTTTCTTTTTTGGTTTCCCATTAAATTGAGTCCAATCTTCTTCCAAATTTCCTTCGAAGGACTTCATAGGAGGATTTTGAGACTCATTTAACTCAAAACCCCAACAAAGCAGGGGATTCCTACATAGATTTATTGTGATCCCCAAGCAAGCTAATACAATCCTCATCCTTTGATTCATTTACCTCATCTTCCTTCACTATTTGAGCTTCATATGGGTTTGTTTCGATTTCTCCCTTTTCAAGATGAACTCATTGTTATTTTTATTAACAAACTAGAGTTTTCAGATAGTGTAAATAAGAAATATGTACCATAAATTTTCCCCACGACCATCAATAGATTCATTTGAAATGAAAAAATCATGCACCATACAATTAACAATTTATAAGTACTCTAATGGACAGTTAAATTGTTGCCATTGTTTATGTAATGGAAGGTATTGTAAATAAGTTGATGGTATTTGGGGTCAAGTGTAGTGTTCA